>JAXFYN010000871.1:0-85076 GCA_036172215.1 Camellia granthamiana | reverse complement strand
CTGCACAGTGGCAGATATGTAAATACGGCGTTTACTTACCATTTCTCATGCATTAGGGTTCGAACACTCGAACACCTATACGGATTCTCCTGCACAGTGGCAGATATGTAAGTACGGCATTTACTTACCATTTTGCACGCATTACGGTTCGAACACTCGAACACCAATACGGATTCTCCTGCACAGTCGCAGATATGTAAATACGGCGTTTACTTACCATTTCTCACGCATTACGGTTCGAACACTCGAATACCTATACGGATTCTCCTGCACAGTGGCAGATATGTAAATACGGCGTTTACTTACCATTTCTCACGCATTAGGGATCGAACACTCGAACACCTATACGGATTCTCCTGCACAGTGGCAGATATGTAAATACGGCGTTTACTTACCATTTCTCACGCATTACGGATCGAACACTCGAACACCTATACGGATTCTCCTGCACAGTGGCAGATATGTAAATACGGTGTTTACTTACCATTTCTCATGCATTAGGTTTCGAAAACTCGAACACCTATACGGGTTCTCCGGTACAGTGGCAGATATGTAAGTACGGCGTTTACTTACCATTTTGCACGCATTATGGTTCGAACACCCGAACACCTATACGGATTCTCCTGCACAGTGGCAGATATGTAAATACGGCGTTTACTTACCATTTCTCATGCATTAGGGTTCGAACACTGGAACACCTATACGGATTCTCCTGCACAGTGGCAGATATGTAAATACGGCGTTTACTTACCATTTTGCACGCATTACGGTTCGAACACTCGAACACCTATACGGATTCTCCTACAAAGTGGCAGATATGTAAATACGGTGTTTACTTACCATTTCTCACGCATTGGGGTTCGAACACTCGAACACCTATACAGATTCTCCTGCACAGTGGAAGATATGTAAATACGGCGTTTACTTCCCATTTCTCATGTATTAGGGTTCGAACACTCGAACACCTATACGGATTCTCCTGCATAGTGGCTGATATGTAAATACGGCGTTTACTTACCATTTTGCACGCATTACGGTTCGAACAATCGAACACCTATACGGATTCTCCTGCACTGTGGCAGATATGTAAATACGGTGTTTACTTACCTTTTCTCACGCATTAGGGTTCGAACACTCGAACACCTATACGGAATCTCCTGCACAGTGGCAGATATGTAAATACGGCGTTTACTTACCGTTTCTTACGCATTAGGGTTCGAACACTCGAACACCTATACGGATTCTCCGGCACAGTGGCAGATATGTAAATACGGCGTTTACTTACCGTTTCTCACGCATTACGGTTCGAACACTCGAACACCAATACGGATTCTCCTGCACAGTGGCAGATATGTAAATACGGCGTTTACTTACCATTTCTCATGCATTAGGGTTCCAACACTCGAACACCTATACGGATTCTCCTGCACAGTGGCAGATATGTAAATACGGTGTTTACTTACCTGTTTGCACGCATTACGGTTCGAACACCCGAACACCTATACGGATTCTCCTGCACAGTGGCAGATATGTAAATACGGCGTTTACTTTCCATTTCCTACGCATTAGGGTTCGAACACTTGAACACGTATACAGATTCTCCTGCACAGTGGCAGATATGTAAATACGGCGTTTACTTACCATTTCCAACGCATTAGGGTTCGAACACTCGAACACCTATACGGATTCTCCTACACAGTGGCAGATATGTAAATACGGCGTTTACTTACCATTTCTCATGCATTATGGTTCGAGCACTCGAACACCTATACGGATTCTCCTGCACAATGGCAGGTATGTAAATACGGCGTTTACTTACCATTTTGCACGCATTACCGTTCGAACACTCGAACAGCTATCCGGATTCTCCTGCACTGTGGCAGATATGTAAATACGGCGTTTACTTACCATTTTGCACGCATTACGGTTCGTACACTCGAACACCTATACGGATTCTCCTACACAGTGGCAGATATGTAAATACGGCGTTACTTACCATTTTGCACGCATTAGGGTTCGAACACTCGAACACCTATACGGATGCTCCTGCACAGTGGCAGATATGTAAATACGGCGTTTACTTACCATTTCTCATGCATTATGGTTCGAACACTCGAACACCTATATGGATTCTCCTGCACAGTGGCAGGTATGTAAATACGGCGTTTACTTACCATTTTGCACGCATTACGGTTCGAACAGTCGAACACCTATACGGATTCTCCTACACTGTGGCAGATATGTAAATACGGTGTTTACTTACCTTTTCTCACGCATTACGGTTCGAACACTCGAACACCTATACGGAATCTCCTGCACAGTGGCAGATCTGTAAATACAGCGTTTACTTACCATTTCTCACGCATTAGGGTTCGAACACTCGAACACCTATACGGATTCTCCTACATAGTGGCAGATATGTAAATATGGCATTTACTTACCGTTTCTCACGCATTACGGTTCGAACACTCGAAAACCTATACGGATTCTACTGCACAGTGGCAGATATGTAAATACGGCGTTTACTTACCATTTCTCATGCATTACGGTTCGAACACTCGAACACCTATACGGATTCTCCTGCACAGTGGCAGATATGTAAATACGGCGTTTACTTACCATTTTGCACGCATTACGGTTCGAACACCCGAACACCTATACGGATTCTCCTGCACAGTGGCAGATATGTAAATACGGCGTTTACTTACCATTTCCAACGCATTAGGGTTCGAACACTCGAACACGTATACAGATTCTCCTGCACAGTGGCAGATATGTAAATACGGCGTTTACTTACCATTTCCAACGCATTAGGGTTCGAACACTCGAACACCTATACGGATTCTCCTGCACAGTGGCAGATATGTAAATACGGCATTTACTTACCATTTGTCATGCATTAGGGTTCGAACACTCGAACGCCTATACGGATTCTACTGTACAGTGGCAGATATGCAAATACGGCGTTTACTTACCATTTTGCACGCATTACGGTTCGAACACCCGAACACCTATACGGATTCTCCTACACAGTGGCAGATATGTAAATACGGCGTTTACTTACCATTTCCCACGCATTAGGGTTCGAACACTCGAACACCTAGACGGATTCTCCTTCACTGTGGCAGATATGTAAATACGGTGTTTACTTACCTTTTCTCACGCATTAGGGTTCGAACACTCGAACACCTATACGGATTCTCCTGCACAGTGGCAGATATGTAAATACGGCGTTTACTTACCATTTCTCATGCATTAGGGTTCGAACACTCGAACACCTATACGGATTCTCCTGCACAGTGGCAGATATGTAAATACGGCGTTCACTTACCATTTTGCACGCATTACGGTTCGAACACTCGAACACCTATACGGATTCTCCTACACAGTGGCAGATATGTAAATACGGTGTTTACCTACCATTTCTCACGCATTAGGGTTCGAACACTCGAACACCTAGACTGATTCTCCTGCACAGTGCCAGATATGTAAATACGGCGTTTACTTACCATTTCTCAAGCATTATGGTTCGAGCACTCGAACACCTATACGGATTCTCCTGCACAGTGGCAGGTATGTAAATACGGCGTTTACTTACCATTTTGCACGCATTACGGTTCGACCACTCGAACACCTATCCGGATTCTCCTGCACTGTGGCAGATATGTAAATACGGCGTTTACTTACCATTTTGCACGCATTACGGTTCGTACACTCGAACACCTATACGGATTCTCCTACACAGTGGCAGATATGTAAATACGGCGTTACTTACCATTTTGCACGCATTAGGGTTCGAACACTCGAACACCTATACGGATGCTCCTGCACAGTGGCAGATATGTAAATACGGCGTTTACTTACCATTTCTCATGCATTATGGTTCGAACACTCGAACACCTATATGGATTCTCCTGCACAGTGGCAGGTATGTAAATACGGCGTTTACTTACCATTTTGCACGCATTACGGTTCGAACAGTCGAACACCTATACGGATTCTCCTACACTGTGGCAGATATGCAAATACGGTGTTTACTTACCTTGTCTCACGCATTAGGGTTCGAACACTCGAACACCTATACGGAATCTCCTACACAGTGGCAGATCTGTAAATACAGTGTTTACTTACCATTTCTCACGCATTAGGGTTCGAACAGTCAAACACCTATACGGATTCTCCTACACAGTGGCAGATATGTAAATATGGCATTTACTTACCGTTTCTCACGCATTACGGTTTCGAACACTCGAACACCTATATGGATTCTCCTGCACAGTGGCAGATATGTAAATACGGCGTTTACTTACCATTTCCAACGCATTAGGGTTCGAACACTCGAACACCTATACGGATGCTCCTGCACAGTGGCAGATATGTAAATACGGCGTTTACTTACCATTTCTCATGCATTAGGGTTCGAACACTCGAACACCTATACGGATTCTCCTGCACAGTGGCAGATATGTAAGTACGGCATTTACTTACCATTTTGCACGCATTACGGTTCGAACACTCGAACACCAATACGGATTCTCCTGCACAGTCGCAGATATGTAAATACGGCGTTTACTTACCATTTCTCACGCATTACGGTTCGAACACTCGAATACCTATACGGATTCTCCTGGACAGTGGCAGATATGTAAATACGGCGTTTACTTACCATTTCTCACGCATTAGGGATCGAACACTCGAACACCTATACGGATTCTCCTGCACAGTGGCAGATATGTAAATACGGCGTTCACTTACCATTTTGCACGCATTACGGTTCGAACACTCGAACACCTATACGGATTCTCCTACACAGTGGCAGATATGTAAATACGGTGTTTACCTACCATTTCTCACGCATTAGGGTTCGAACACTCGAACACCTAGACTGATTCTCCTGCACAGTGCCAGATATGTAAATACGGCGTTTACTTACCATTTCTCAAGCATTATGGTTCGAGCACTCGAACACCTATACGGATTCTCCTGCACAGTGGCAGGTATGTAAATACGGCGTTTACTTACCATTTTGCACGCATTACGGTTCGACCACTCGAACACCTATCCGGATTCTCCTGCACTGTGGCAGATATGTAAATACGGCGTTTACTTACCATTTTGCACGCATTACGGTTCGTACACTCGAACACCTATACGGATTCTCCTACACAGTGGCAGATATGTAAATACGGCGTTACTTACCATTTTGCACGCATTAGGGTTCGAACACTCGAACACCTATACGGATGCTCCTGCACAGTGGCAGATATGTAAATACGGCGTTTACTTACCATTTCTCATGCATTATGGTTCGAACACTCGAACACCTATATGGATTCTCCTGCACAGTGGCAGGTATGTAAATACGGCGTTTACTTACCATTTTGCACGCATTACGGTTCGAACAGTCGAACACCTATACGGATTCTCCTACACTGTGGCAGATATGCAAATACGGTGTTTACTTACCTTGTCTCACGCATTAGGGTTCGAACACTCGAACACCTATACGGAATCTCCTACACAGTGGCAGATCTGTAAATACAGTGTTTACTTACCATTTCTCACGCATTAGGGTTCGAACAGTCAAACACCTATACGGATTCTCCTACACAGTGGCAGATATGTAAATATGGCATTTACTTACCGTTTCTCACGCATTACGGTTTCGAACACTCGAACACCTATATGGATTCTCCTGCACAGTGGCAGATATGTAAATACGGCGTTTACTTACCATTTCCAACGCATTAGGGTTCGAACACTCGAACACCTATACGGATGCTCCTGCACAGTGGCAGATATGTAAATACGGCGTTTACTTACCATTTCTCATGCATTAGGGTTCGAACACTCGAACACCTATACGGATTCTCCTGCACAGTGGCAGATATGTAAGTACGGCATTTACTTACCATTTTGCACGCATTACGGTTCGAACACTCGAACACCAATACGGATTCTCCTGCACAGTCGCAGATATGTAAATACGGCGTTTACTTACCATTTCTCACGCATTACGGTTCGAACACTCGAATACCTATACGGATTCTCCTGCACAGTGGCAGATATGTAAATACGGCGTTTACTTACCATTTCTCACGCATTAGGGATCGAACACTCGAACACCTATACGGATTCTCCTGCACAGTGGCAGATATGTAAATACGGCGTTTACTTACCATTTCTCACGCATTACGGATCGAACACTCGAACACCTATACGGATTCTCCTGCACAGTGGCAGATATGTAAATACGGTGTTTACTTACCATTTCTCATGCATTAGGTTTCGAAAACTCGAACACCTATACGGGTTCTCCGGTACAGTGGCAGATATGTAAGTACGGCGTTTACTTACCATTTTGCACGCATTATGGTTCGAACACCCGAACACCTATACGGATTCTCCTGCACAGTGGCAGATATGTAAATACGGCGTTTACTTACCATTTCTCATGCATTAGGGTTCGAACACTGGAACACCTATACGGATTCTCCTGCACAGTGGCAGATATGTAAATACGGCGTTTACTTACCATTTTGCACGCATTACGGTTCGAACACTCGAACACCTATACGGATTCTCCTACAAAGTGGCAGATATGTAAATACGGTGTTTACTTACCATTTCTCACGCATTGGGGTTCGAACACTCGAACACCTATACAGATTCTCCTGCACAGTGGAAGATATGTAAATACGGCGTTTACTTCCCATTTCTCATGTATTAGGGTTCGAACACTCGAACACCTATACGGATTCTCCTGCATAGTGGCTGATATGTAAATACGGCGTTTACTTACCATTTTGCACGCATTACGGTTCGAACAATCGAACACCTATACGGATTCTCCTGCACTGTGGCAGATATGTAAATACGGTGTTTACTTACCTTTTCTCACGCATTAGGGTTCGAACACTCGAACACCTATACGGAATCTCCTGCACAGTGGCAGATATGTAAATACGGCGTTTACTTACCGTTTCTTACGCATTAGGGTTCGAACACTCGAACACCTATACGGATTCTCCGGCACAGTGGCAGATATGTAAATACGGCGTTTACTTACCGTTTCTCACGCATTACGGTTCGAACACTCGAACGCCAATACGGATTCTCCTGCACAGTGGCAGATATGTAAATACGGCGTTTACTTACCATTTCTCATGCATTAGGGTTCCAACACTCGAACACCTATACGGATTCTCCTGCACAGTGGCAGATATGTAAATACGGTGTTTACTTACCTGTTTGCACGCATTACGGTTCGAACACCCGAATACCTATACGGATTCTCCTGCACAGTGGCAGATATGTAAATACGGCGTTTACTTTCCATTTCCAACGCATTAGGGTTCGAACACTCGAACACCTATACAGATTCTCCAACACAGTGGCAGATATGTAAATACGGCGTTTACTAACCATTTCCAACGCATTAGGGTTCGAACACTCGAACACGTATACAGATTCTCCTGCACAGTGGCAGAGATGTAAATACGGCGTCTACTTACCATTTCCAACGCATTAGGGTTCGAACACTCGAACACGTATACAGATTCTCCTGCACAGTGGCAGATATGTAAATACGGCGTTTACTTACCATTTCTCACGCATTAGGGTTCGAACACTCGAACACCTATACGGATTCTCCTGCACAGTGGCAGATATGTAAATACGGCGTTTACTTACCATTTCTCACGCATTAGGGATCGAACACTCGAACACCTATACGGATTCTCCTGCACAGTGGCAGATATGTAAATACGGCGTTTACTTACCATTTCTCACGCATTACGGATCGAACACTCGAACACCTATACGGATTCTCCTGCACAGTGGCAGATATGTAAATACGGTGTTTACTTACCATTTCTCATGCATTAGGTTTCGAAAACTCGAACACCTATACGGGTTCTCCGGCACAGTGGCAGATATGTAAGTACGGCGTTTACTTACCATTTTGCACGCATTATGGTTCGAACACCCGAACACCTATACGGATTCTCCTGCACAGTGGCAGATATGTAAATACGGCGTTTACTTACCATTTCTCATGCATTAGGGTTCGAACACTGGAACACCTATACGGATTCTCCTGCACAGTGGCAGATATGTAAATACGGCGTTTACTTACCATTTTGCACGCATTACGGTTCGAACACTCGAACACCTATACGGATTCTCCTACAAAGTGGCAGATATGTAAATACGGTGTTTACTTACCATTTCTCACGCATTGGGGTTCGAACACTCGAACACCTAAACAGATTCTCCTGCACAGTGGAAGATATGTAAATACGGCGTTTACTTCCCATTTCTCATGTATTAGGGTTCGAACACTCGAACACCTATACGGATTCTCCTGCATAGTGGCTGATATGTAAATACGGCGTTTACTTACCATTTTGCACGCATTACGGTTCGAACAATCGAACACCTATACGGATTCTCCTGCACTGTGGCAGATATGTAAATACGGTGTTTACTTACCTTTTCTCACGCATTAGGGTTCGAACACTCGAACACCTATACGGAATCTCCTGCACAGTGGCAGATATGTAAATACGGCGTTTACTTACCGTTTCTTACGCATTAGGGTTCGAACACTCGAACACCTATACGGATTCTCCGGCACAGTGGCAGATATGTAAATACGGCGTTTACTTACCGTTTCTCACGCATTACGGTTCGAACACTCGAACACCAATACGGATTCTCCTGCACAGTGGCAGATATGTAAATACGGCGTTTACTTACCATTTCTCATGCATTAGGGTTCCAACACTCGAACACCTATACGGATTCTCCTGCACAGTGGCAGATATGTAAATACGGTGTTTACTTACCTGTTTGCACGCATTACGGTTCGAACACCCGAACACCTATACGGATTCTCCTGCACAGTGGCAGATATGTAAATACGGCGTTTACTTTCCATTTCCAACGCATTAGGGTTCGAACACTCGAACACCTATACAGATTCTCCTACACAGTGGCAGATATGTAAATACGGCGTTTACTAACCATTTCCAACGCATTAGGGTTCGAACACTCGAACACGTATACAGATTCTCCTACACAGTGGCAGAGATGTAAATACGGCGTCTACTTACCATTTCCAACGCATTAGGGTTCGAACACTCGAACACGTATACAGATTCTCCTGCACAGTGGCAGATATGTAAATACGGCGTTTACTTACCATTTCTCACGCATTAGGGATCGAACACTCGAACACCTATACGGATTCTCCTGCACAGTGGCAGATATGTAAATACGGCGTTTACTTACCATTTCTCACGCATTACGGATCGAACACTCGAACACCTATACGGATTCTCCTGCACAGTGGCAGATATGTAAATACGGTGTTTACTTACCATTTCTCATGCATTAGGTTTCGAAAACTCGAACACCTATACGGGTTCTCCGGCACAGTGGCAGATATGTAAGTGCGGCGTTTACTTACCATTTTGCACGCATTATGGTTCGAACACCCGAACACCTATACGGATTCTCCTGCACAGTGGCAGATATGTAAATACGGCGTTTACTTACCATTTCTCATGCATTAGGGTTCGAACACTGGAACACCTATACGGATTCTCCTGCACAGTGGCAGATATGTAAATACGGCGTTTACTTACCATTTTGCACGCATTACGGTTCGAACACTCGAACACCTATACGGATTCTCCTACAAAGTGGCAGATATGTAAATACGGTGTTTACTTACCATTTCTCACGCATTGGGGTTCGAACACTCGAACACCTAAACAGATTCTCCTGCACAGTGGAAGATATGTAAATACGGCGTTTACTTCCCATTTCTCATGTATTAGGGCTCGAACACTCGAACACCTATACGGATTCTCCTGCATAGTGGCTGATATGTAAATACGGCGTTTACTTACCATTTTGCACGCATTACGGTTCGAACAATCGAACACCTATACGGATTCTCCTGCACTGTGGCAGATATGTAAATACGGTGTTTACTTACCTTTTCTCACGCATTAGGGTTCGAACACTCGAACACCTATACGGAATCTCCTGCACAGTGGCAGATATGTAAATACGGCGTTTACTTACCGTTTCTTACGCATTAGGGTTCGAACACTCGAACACCTATACGGATTCTCCGGCACAGTGGCAGATATGTAAATACGGCGTTTACTTACCGTTTCTCACGCATTACGGTTCGAACACTCGAACACCAATACGGATTCTCCTGCACAGTGGCAGATATGTAAATACGGCGTTTACTTACCATTTCTCATGCATTAGGGTTCCAACACTCGAACACCTATACGGATTCTCCTGCACAGTGGCAGATATGTAAATACGGTGTTTACTTACCTGTTTGCACGCATTACGGTTCGAACACCCGAACACCTATACGGATTCTCCTGCACAGTGGCAGATATGTAAATACGGCGTTTACTTTCCATTTCCAACGCATTAGGGTTCGAACACTCGAACACCTATACAGATTCTCCTACACAGTGGCAGATATGTAAATACGGCGTTTACTAACCATTTCCAACGCATTAGGGTTCGAACACTCGAACACGTATACAGATTCTCCTACACAGTGGCAGAGATGTAAATACGGCGTCTACTTACCATTTCCAACGCATTAGGGTTCGAACACTCGAACACGTATACAGATTCTCCTGCACAGTGGCAGATATGTAAATACGGCGTTTACTTACCATTTCTCACGCATTAGGGTTCGAACACTCGAACACCTATACGGATTCTCCTGCACAGTGGCAGATATGTAAATACGGCGTTTACTTACCATTTCTCACGCATTAGGGATCGAACACTCGAACACCTATACGGATTCTCCTGCACAGTGGCAGATATGTAAATACGGCGTTTACTTACCATTTCTCACGCATTACGGATCGAACACTCGAACACCTATACGGATTCTCCTGCACAGTGGCAGATATGTAAATACGGTGTTTACTTACCATTTCTCATGCATTAGGTTTCGAAAACTCGAACACCTATACGGGTTCTCCGGCACAGTGGCAGATATGTAAGTACGGCGTTTACTTACCATTTTGCACGCATTATGGTTCGAACACCCGAACACCTATACGGATTCTCCTGCACAGTGGCAGATATGTAAATACGGCATTTACTTACCATTTCTCATGCATTAGGGTTCGAACACTGGAACACCTATACGGATTCTCCTGCACAGTGGCAGATATGTAAATACGGCGTTTACTTACCATTTTGCACGCATTACGGTTCGAACACTCGAACACCTATACGGATTCTCCTACAAAGTGGCAGATATGTAAATACGGTGTTTACTTACCATTTCTCACGCATTGGGGTTCGAACACTCGAACACCTATACAGATTCTCCTGCACAGTGGAAGATATGTAAATACGGCGTTTACTTACCATTTCTCATGTATTAGGGTTCGAACACTCGAACACCTATATGGATTCTCCTGCATAGTGGCTGATATGTAAATACGGCGTTTACTTACCATTTTGCACGCATTACGGTTCGAACAATCGAACACCTATACGATTCTCCTGCACCTGTGGCAGATATGTAAATACGGTGTTTACTTACCTTTTCTCACGCATTAGGGTTCGAAACACTCGAACACCTATACGGATTCTCCGGCACAGTGGCAGATATGTAAATACGGCGTTTTACTTACCGTTTCTCACGCATTACGGTTCGAACACCTCGAACACCAATACGGATTCTCCTGCACAGTGGCAGATATGTAAATACGGCGTTTACTTACCATTTCTCATGCATTAGGGTTCCAACACTCGAACACCTATACGGATTCTCCTGCACAGTGGCAGATATGTAAATACAGTGTTTACTTACCTGTTTGCACGCATTACGGTTCGAACACCCGAACACCTATACGGATTCTCCTGCACAGTGGCAGATATGTAAATACGGCGTTTACTTTCCATTTCCAACGCATTAGGGTTCGAACACTCGAACACCTATACAGATTCTCCTACACAGTGGCAGATATGTAAATACGGCGTTTACTTACCATTTCTAAGGCATTAGGGTTCGAACACTCGAACCCCTATACGGATTTCTCCTGCACAGTGGCGGATATGTAAATACAACGTTTACTTACCATTTTGCACGCATTACGGTTCGAACACTCGAACACCTATAACGGATTCTGCTACACAGTGGCAGATATGTAAATACGGCGTTTACTTACCATTCTCACGCATTAGGGTTCGAACACTCGAACACGTATACGGATTCTCCTGCACAGTGGCAGATATGTAAATACGGTGTTTACTTACCATTTCTCACGCCTATACGGATTCTCCTGCATAGTGGCATATATGTAAATACGGCGTTTACTTACCATTTTGCACGCATTACGATTCGAACACTCGAACACCTATTCGGATTCTCCTCCACAAGTGGCAGATATGTAAATACGGCGTTTCTTACCATTTCTCATGCATTAGGGTTCGAACACTCAAACACCTATACGGATTCTCCTGCACAGTGGCAGATATGTAAATACGGCGTTTACTTACCATTTTGCACGCATTACGGTTCGAACACTCGAACACCTATACGGATTCTCCTGCACTGTGGCAGATATGTAAATACGGTGTTTACATACCTTTCTCATGCATTAGGGTTCGAACCACTCGAACACCTATACGGATTCTCCTGCACAGTCGCAGATATGTAAATACGGCGTTTACTTACCATTTCTCACGCATTACGGTTCGAACACTCGAACATCTATACGGATTCTCCTGCACAGTGGCAGATATGTAAATACGGCGTTTACTTACCATTTCTCACGCATTACGGATCGAACACTCGAACACCTATACGGATTCTCCTGCACAGTGGCAGATATGTAAATACGGCGTTTACTTACCATTTCTCATGCATTAGGGTTCGAATACTCGAACACCTATAAGGATTCTCCTGCACAGTGGCAGATATGTAAGTACGGCGTTTACTTACCATTTTGCACGCATTACGGTTCGAACACCCGAACACCTATACGGATTCTCCTGCACAGTGGCGGATATGTAAATACAACGTTTACTTACCATTTTGCACGCATTACGGTTCGAACACTCGAACACCTATACGGATTCTCCTACACAGTGGCAGATATGTAAACACGGCGTTTACTTGCCATTTCTCACGCATTAGGGTTCGAACACTCGAACACCTATACGGATTCTCCTGCACAGTGGCAGATATGTAAATACGGCGTTTACTTACCATTTCCAACGCATTAGGGTTCGAACACTCGAACACTTATACGGATTCTCCTGCACAGTGGCAGATATGTAAATACGGCGTTTACTTACCATTTCCAACGCATTGGGGTTCGAACACTTTAACACCTATACGGATTCTCCTGCACAGTGGCAGATATGTAAATACGGCGTTTACTTACCATTTCTCATGCATTAGGGTTCGAACACTGGAACACCTATACGGATTTTCCTGCACAGTGGCAGATATGTAAATACGGCGTTTACTTACCATTTTGCACGCATTACGGTTCGAACACTCGAACACCTATACGGATTCTCCTACATAGTGGCAGATATGAAAATACGGTGTTTACTTACCATTTCTCACGCATTAGGGTTCGAACACTGGAACACCTATACGGATTCTCCTGCACAGTGGCAGATATGTAAATACGGCGTTTACTTACCATTTTGAACGCATTACGGTTCGAACACTCGAACACCTATACGGATTCTCCTACACAGTGGCAGATATGTAAATACGGTGTTTACTTACCATTTCTCACGCATTGGGGTTCGAACACTCGAACACCTATACGGATTCTCCTGCACAGTGGCAGATATGTAAATACGGCGTTTACTTACCATTTCTCATGCATTAGGGTTCGAACACTCGAACACCTATACGGATTCTCCTGCATAGTGGCAGATATGTAAATACGGTGTTTAGTTACCATTTTGCACGCATTACGGTTCGAACACTCGAACACCTATACGGATTCTCCTGCACTGTGGCAGATATGTAAATACGTGTTTACTTACCTTTTCTCACGCATAAGGGTTCGAACACTCGAACACCTATACGAAATCTCCTGCACATTGGCAGATATGTAAATACAGCGTTTACTTACCATTTCTCACACATTAGGGTTCGAACACTCGAACACCTATACGGATTCTCCTGCACAGTGGCCGATATGTAAATACGGCGTCTACTTACCGTTTCTCACGCATTACGGTTCGAACACTCGAACACCAATACGGATTCTCCTGCACAGTGGCAGATATGTAAATACGGCGTTTACTTACCATTTCTCATGCATTAGGGTTCGAACACTCGAACACCTATACGGATTCTCCTGCACAGTGGCAGATATGCAAATACGGCGTTTACTTACCTTTTTGCACGCATTACGGTTCGAACACCCGAACACCTATACGGATTCTCCTGCACAGTGGCAGATATGTAAATACGGCGTTTACTTTCCATTTCCAACGCATTAGGGTTCGAACACTCGAACACCTATACGGATTCTCCTGCACAGTGGCAGATATGTAAAAACGGTGTTTACTTACCGTTTCTCACGCATTACGGTTCGAACACTCGAACACCAATACGGATTCTCCTGCACAGTGGCAGATATGTAAATACGGCGTTTACTTACCATTTCTCATGCATTAGGGTTCGAACACTCGAACACCTATACGGATTCTCCTGCGCCGTGGCAGATATGTAAATACGGCGTTTACTTACCTTTTTGCACGCATTACGGTTCGAACACCCGAACACCTATACGGATTCTCCTGCACAGTGGCAGATATGTAAATACGGCATTTACTTACCTTTCCAACGCATTAGGGTTCGAACACTCGAACACCTATACGGATTCTCCTGCACAGTGGCAGATATGTAAATACGGCGTTTACTTACCATTTCCAACGCATTGGGGTTCGAACACTCGAACACTTATACGGATTCTCCTGCACAGTGGCGGATATGTAAATACGGCGTTTACTTACCATTTCTCATGCATTACGGTTCGAACACTGGAACACCTATACGGATTGTCCTGCACAGTGGCAGAGATTTAAATACGGCATTTACTTTCCATTTCCAACGCATTACGGTTCGAACACTCGAACACGTATACGGATTCTCCTACACAGTGGCAGATATGTAAATACGGTGTTTACTTACCATTTCTCACGCATTAGGGTTCGAACACCACGAACACCTATACGGATTCTCCTGCACAGTGGCAGATATGTAATGCGGCGTTTACTTACCATTTCTCATGCATTAGGGTTCGAACACTCGAACACCTATACGGATTCTCCTGCATAGTGGCAGATATGTAAATACGGTGTTTACTTACCATTTTGCACGCATTACGGTTCGAACACTCGAACACCTATACGGATTTTCCTGCACAGGGGCAGATATGTAAATACGGCGTTTACCTTACCTTTTTGCACGCATTACGGTTCGAAAACCCGAACACCTATACGGATTCTCCTGCACAGTGGCAGATATGTAAATACGGCGTTTACTTACCATTTCCAACGCATTAGGGTTCGAACACTCGAACACCTATACGGATTCTCCTGCACAGTGGCAGATATGTAAATACGGCGTTTACTTACCATTTCTCAGGCATTAGGGTTCGAACACTGGAACACCTATACGAATTCTCCTGCACAGTGGCAGATATGTAAATACGGCGTTTACTTACCATTTTGCACGCATTACGGTTCGAACACTCGAACACCTATACGGATTCTCCTACACAGTGGCAGATATGTAAATACGGTGTTTACTTACCATTTCTCACGCATTAGGGTTCGAACACACGAACACCTATACGGATTCTCCTGCACAGTGGCAGATATGTAAATGCGGCGTTTACTTACCATTTCTCATGCATTAGGGTTCGAACACTCGAACACCTATACTGATTCTCCTGCATAGTGGCAGATATGTAAATACGGTGTTTACTTACCATTTTGCACGCATTACGGTTCGAACACTCGAACACCTATACGGATTCTCCTACACAGTGGCAGATATGTAAATACGGTGTTTACCTACCATTTCTCACGCATTAGGGTTCGAACACTCGAACACCTAGACGGATTCTCCTGCACAGTGCCAGATATGTAAATACGGCGTTTACTTACGAATATCTCATGCATTAGGGTTCGAACACTCGAACACCTATACGGATTCTCCTGCATAGTGGCAGATATGTAAATACGGCGTTTACTTACCATTTTGCACGCATTTCGGTTCGAACACTCGAACACCTATACGGATTCTCCTGCACTGTGGCAGATATGCAAATACGGTGTTTACTTACCTTTTCTCACGCATTAGGGTTCGAACACTCGAACACCTATACGGAATCTCCTGCACAGTGGCAGATATGTAAATACAGCTGTTTACTTACCATTTCTCACGCATTAGGGTTCGAACACTCGAACACCTATACGGATTCTCCTGCACAGTGGCAGATATGTAAATACGGCGTTTACTTACCGTTTCTCACGCATTACGGTTCGAACACTCGAACACCAATACGGATTCTCCTGCACAGTGGCAGATATGTAAATACGGCGTTTACTTACCATTTCTCATGCATTAGGGTTCGAACACTCGAACACCTATACGGATTCTCCTGCACAGGGGCAGATATGTAAATACGGCGTTTACTTACCTTTTTGCACGCATTACGGTTCGAAAACCCGAACACCTATACGGATTCTCCTGCACAGTGGCAGATATGTAAATACGGCGTTACTTACCATTTCCAACGCATTAGGGTTCGAACACTCGAACACCTATACGGATTCTCCTTCACAGTGGCAGATATGTAAATACGGCGTTTACTTACCATTTCTCATGTATTAGGGTTCGAACACTGGAACACCTATACGGATTCTCCTGCACAGTGGCAGATATGTAAATACGGCGTTCACTTACCATTTTGCACGCATTACTGTTCGAACACTCGAACACCTACACGGATTCTCCTACACCGTGGCAGATATGTAATACGGTGTTTACCTACCATTTCTCACGCATTAGGGTTCGAACACTCGAACACCTAGACGGATTCTCCTGCACAGTGCCAGATATGTAAATACGGCGTTTACTTACGATATCTCATGCATTAGGGTTCGAACACTCTAGAACACCTATACGGATTCTCCTGCATAGTGGCAGATATGTAAATACGGCGTTTACTTACCATTTCCAAAGCATTACGGTTCGAACACTCGAACACCTATACGGATTCTCCTGCACAGTGGCAGATATGTAAATACGGCGTTTACTTACCATTTCTCATGCATTAGGGTTCGAACACTGGAACACCTATACGGATTCTCCTGCACGGTGGCAGATATGTAAATACGGCGTTTACTTACCATTTTGCACGCATTACGGTTCGAACACTCGAACACCTATACGGATTCTCCTACACAGTGGCAGATATGTAAATACGGTGTTTACTTACCATTTCTCAAGCATTAGGGTTCGAACACACGAACACCTATACGGATTCTCCTGCACAGTGGCAGATATGTAAATGCGGCGTTTACTTACCATCTCTCATGCATTAGGGTTCGAACACTCGAACACCTATACGGATTCTCCTGCATAGTGGCAGATATGTAAATACGGTGTTTACTTACCATTTTGCACGCATTACGGTTCGAACACTCGAACACCTATACGGATTCTCCTACACAGTGACAGATATGTAAATACGGTGTTTACCTACCATTTCTCACGCATTAGGGTTCGAACACTCGAACACCTAGACGGATTCTCCTGCACAGTGCCAGATATGTAAATGCGGCGTTTACTTACGATATCTCATGCATTAGGGTTCGAACACTCGAACACCTATACGGATTCTCCTGCACTGTGGCAGATATGTAAATACGGTGTTTACTTACCTTTTTCTCACGCATTAGGGTTCGAACACTCGAACACCTATACGGAATCTCCTGCACAGTGGCAGATATGTGAATACAGCGTTTACTTACCATTTCTCACGCATTAGGGGTTCGAACACTCGAACACCTATACGGATTCTCCTGCACAGTGGCAGATATGTAAATACGGCGTTTACTTACCGTTTCTCACGCATTACGGTTCGAACACTCGAACACCAATACAGATTCTCCTGCACAGTGGCAGATATGTAAATACGGCGTTTACTTACCATTTCTCATGCATTAGGGTTCGAAACACTCGAACACCTATACGGATTCTCCTGCACAGGGGCAGATATGTAAATACGGCGTTTACTTACCTTTTTGCACGCATTACGGTTCGAAAACCCGAACACCTATACGGATTCTCCTGCACAGTGGCCGATATGTAAATACGGCGTTTACTTACCATTTCAACGCATTAGGGTTCGAACACTCGAACACCTATACGGATTGTCCTTCACAGTGGCAGATATGTAAATACGGCGTTTACTTACCATTTCTCATGCATTACGGTTCGAACACTGGAACACCTATACGGATTGTCCTGCACAGTGGCAGAGAGATTTAAATACGGCATTTACTTTCCATTTCCAACGCATTACGGTTCGAACACTCGAACACGTATACGGATTCTCCTACACAGTGGCAGATATGTAAATACGGTGTTTACTTACCATTTCTCACGCATTAGGGTTCGAACACACGAACACCTATACGGATTCTCCTGCACAGTGGCAGATATGTAAATGCGGCGTTTACTTACCATTTCTCATGCATTAGGGTTCGAACACTCGAACACCTATACGGATTCTCCTGCATAGTGGCAGATATGTAAATACGGTGTTTACTTACCATTTTGCACGCATTACGGTTCGAACACTCGAACACCTATACGGATTTTCCTGCACAGGGGCAGATATGTAAATACGGCGTTTACTTACCTTTTTGCACGCATTACGGTTCGAAAACCCGAACACCTATACGGATTCTCCTGCACAGTGGCAGATATGTAAATACGGCGTTTACTTACCATTTCCAACGCATTAGGGTTCGAACACTCGAACACCTATACGGATTCTCCTGCACAGTGGCAGATATGTAAATACGGCGTTTACTTACCATTTCTCAGGCATTAGGGTTCGAACACTGGAACACCTATACGAATTCTCCTGCACAGTGGCAGATATGTAAATACGGCGTTTACTTACCATTTTGCACGCATTACGGTTCGAACACTCGAACACCTATACGGATTCTCCTACACAGTGGCAGATATGTAAATACGGTGTTTACTTTACCATTTCTCACGCATTAGGGTTCGAACACACGAACACCTATACGGATTCTCCTGCACAAGTGGCAGATATGTAAATGCGGCGTTTACTTACCATTTCTCATGCATTAGGGTTCGAACACTCGAACACCTATACTGATTCTCCTGCATAGTGGCAGATATGTAAATACGGTGTTTACTTACCATTTTGCACGCATTACGGTTCGAACACTCGAACACCTATACGGATTCTCCTACACAGTGGCAGATATGTAAATACGGTGTTTACCTACCATTTCTCACGCATTAGGGTTCGAACACTCGAACACCTAGACGGATTCTCCTGCACAGTGCCAGATATGTAAATACGGCGTTTACTTACGATATCTCATGCATTAGGGTTCGAACACTCGAACACCTATACGGATTCTCCTGCATAGTGGCAGATATGTAAATACGGCGTTTACTTACCATTTTGCACGCATTTCGGTTCGAACACTCGAACACCTATACGGATTCTCCTGCACTGTGGCAGATATGCAAATACGGTGTTTACTTACCTTTTCTCACGCATTAGGGTTCGAACACTCGAACACCTATACGGAATCTCCTGCACAGTGGCAGATATGTAAATACAGCGTTTACTTACCATTTCTCACGCATTAGGGTTCGAACACTCGAACACCTATACGGATTCTCCTGCACAGTGGCAGATATGTAAATACGGCGTTTACTTACCGTTTCTCACGCATTACGGTTCGAACACTCGAACACCAATACGGATTCTCCTGCACAGTGGCAGATATGTAAATACGGCGTTTACTTACCATTTCTCATGCATTAGGGTTCGAACACTCGAACACCTATACGGATTCTCCTGCACAGGGGCAGATATGTAAATACGGCGTTTACTTACCTTTTTGCACGCATTACGGTTCGAAACCCGAACACCTATACGGATCTCCTGCACAGTGGCAGATATGTAAATACGGCGTTTACTTACCATTTCCAACGCATTAGGGTTCGAACACTCGAACACCTATACGGATTCTCCTTCACAGTGGCAGATATGTAAATACGGCGTTTACTTACCATTTCTCATGTATTAGGGTTCGAACACTGGAACACCTATACGGATTCTCCTGCACAGTGGCAGATATGTAAATACGGCGTTCACTTACCATTTTGCACGCATTACTGTTCGAACACTCGAACACTTACACGGATTCTCCTACACCGTGGCAGATATGTAAATACGGTGTTTACCTACCATTTCTCACGCATTAGGGTTCGAACACTCGAACACCTAGACGGATTCTCCTGCACAGTGCCAGATATGTAAATACGGCGTTTACTTACGATATCTCATGCATTAGGGTTCGAACACTCGAACACCTATACGGATTCTCCTGCATAGTGGCAGATATGTAAATACGGCGTTTACTTACCATTTCCAAAGCATTACGGTTCGAACACTCGAACACCTATACGGATTCTCCTGCACAGTGGCAGATATGTAAATACGGCGTTTACTTACCATTTCTCATGCATTAGGGTTCGAACACTGGAACACCTATACGGATTCTCCTGCACGGTGGCAGATATGTAAATACGGCGTTTACTTACCATTTTGCACGCATTACGGTTCGAACACTCGAACACCTATACGGATTCTCCTACACAGTGGCAGATATGTAAATACGGTGTTTACTTACCATTTCTCAAGCATTAGGGTTCGAACACACGAACACCTATACGGATTCTCCTGCACAGTGGCAGATATGTAAATGCGGCGTTTACTTACCATCTCTCATGCATTAGGGTTCGAACACTCGAACACCTATACGGATTCTCCTGCATAGTGGCAGATATGTAAATACGGTGTTTACTTACCATTTTGCACGCATTACGGTTCGAACACTCGAACACCTATACGGATTCTCCTACACAGTGACAGATATGTAAATACGGTGTTTACCTACCATTTCTCACGCATTAGGGTTCGAACACTCGAACACCTAGACGGATTCTCCTGCACAGTGCCAGATATGTAAATGCGGCGTTTACTTACGATATCTCATGCATTAGGGTTCGAACACTCGAACACCTATACGGATTCTCCTGCACTGTGGCAGATATGTAAATACGGTGTTTACTTACCTTTTCTCACGCATTAGGGTTCGAACACTCGAACACCTATACGGAATCTCCTGCACAGTGGCAGATATGTGAATACAGCGTTTACTTACCATTTCTCACGCATTAGGGTTCGAACACTCGAACACCTATACGGATTCTCCTGCACAGTGGCAGATATGTAAATACGGCGTTTACTTACCGTTTCTCACGCATTACGGTTCGAACACTCGAACACCAATACAGATTCTCCTGCACAGTGGCAGATATGTAAATACGGCGTTTACTTACCATTTCTCATGCATTAGGGTTCGAACACTTCGAACACCTATACGGATTCTCCTGCACAGGGGCAGATATGTAAATACGGCGTTTACTTACCTTTTTGCACGCATTACGGTTCGAAAACCCGAACACCTATACGGATTCTCCTGCACAGTGGCCGATATGTAAATACGGCGTTTACTTACCATTTCCAACGCATTAGGGTTCGAACACTCGAACACCTATACGGATTGTCCTTCACAGTGGCAGATATGTAAATACGGCGTTTACTTACCATTTCTCATGCATTAGGGTTCGAACACTGGAACACCTATACGGATTCTCCTGCACAGTGGCAGATATGTAAATACGGCGTTCACTTACCATTTTGCACGCATTACGGTTCGAACACTCGAACACCTATACGGATTCTCCTACACAGTGGCAGATATGTAAATACGGTGTTTACCTACCATTTCTCACGCATTAGGGTTCGAACACTCGAACACCTAGACTGATTCTCCTGCACAGTGCCAGATATGTAAATACGGCGTTTACTTACGATATCTCATGCATTAGGGTTCGAACACTCGAACACCTATACGGATTCTCCTGCATAGTGGCAGATATGTAAATACGGCGTTTACTTACCATTTTGCATGCATTACGGTTCGAACACTCGAACACCTATACGGATTCTCCTGCACTGTGGCAGATATGTAAATACGGTGTTTACTTACCTTTTCTCACGCATTAGGGTTCGAACACTCGAACACCTATACGGAATCTCCTGCACAGTGGCAGATATGTAAATACAGCGTTTACTTACCATTTCTCACGCATTAGGGTTCGAACACTCGAACACCTATACGGATTCTCCTGCACAGTGGCAGATATGTAAATACGGCGTTTACTTACCGTTTCTCACGCATTACGGTTCGAACACTCGAACACCAATACGGATTCTCCTGCACAGTGGCAGATATGTAAATACGGCGTTTACTTACCATTTCTCATGCATTAGGGTTCGAAACACTCGAACACCTATACGGATTCTCCTGCACAGGGGCAGATATGTAAATACGGCGTTTAGTTACCTTTTGCACGCATTAACGGTTCGAACACTCGAACACCTATACGGATTCTACTACACCATGGCAGATATGTAAATACGGTGTTTACCTACCATTTCTCACGCATTAGGGTTCGAACACTCGAACACCTAGACGGATTCTCCTGCACAGTGCCAGATAAGTAAATACGGCGTTTACTTACGATATCTCATGCATTAGGGTTCGAACACTCGAACACCTATACGGATTCTCCTGCATAGTGGCAGATACGTAAATACGGCGTTTACTTACCATTTCCAAAGCATTACGGTTCGAACACTCGAACACCTATACGGATTCTCCTGCACAGTGGCAGATATGTAAATACGGTGTTTACTTACCATTTCTCATGCATTAGGTTCGAACACTGGAACACCTATACGGATTCTCCTGCACAGTGGCAGATATGTAAATACGGCGTTTACTTACCATTTTGCACGCATTACGGTTCGAACACTCGAACACCTATACGGATTCTCCTACACAGTGGCAGATATGTAAATACGGTGTTTACTTACCATTTCTCAAGCATTAGGGTTCGAACACACGAACACCTATACGGATTCTCTTGCACAGTGGCAGATATGTAAATGCGGCGTTTACTTACATCTCTCATGCATTAGGGTTCGAACAATCGAACACCTATACGGATTCTCCTGCATAGTGGCAGATATGTAAATACGGTGTTTACTTACCATTTTGCACGCATTACGGTTCGAACACTCGAACACCTATACGGATTCTCCTACACAGTGGCAGATATGTAAATACGGTGTTTACCTACCATTTCTCACGCATTAGGGTTCGAACACTCGAACACCTAGACGGATTCTCCTGCACAGTGCCAGATATGTAAATACGGCGTTTACTTACGATATCTCATGCATTACGGTTCGAACACTCGAACACCTATACGGATTCTCCTGCACTGTGGCAGATATGTAAATACGGTGTTTACTTACCTTTTCTCACGCATTAGGGTTCGAACACTCGAACACCTATACGGAATCTCCTGCACAGTGGCAGATATGTGAATACAGCGTTTACTTACCATTTCTCACGCATTAGGGTTCGAACACTCGAACACCTATACGGATTCTCCTGCACAGTGGCAGATATGTAAATACGGTGTTTACTTACCATTTCTCACGCAATTAGGGTTCGAACACTCGAACACCTATACGGATTCTCCTGCATAGTGGCAGATATGTAATACGGTGTTTACTTACCATTTTGCACGCATTACGGTTCGAACACTCGAACACCTATACGGATTCTCCTACACAGTGGCAGATATGTAAATACGGTGTTTACCTACCATTTCTCACGCATTAGGGTTCGAACACTCGAACACCTAGACGGATTCTCCTGCACAGTGCCAGATATGTAAATACGGCGTTTACTTACGATATCTCATGCATTAGGGTTCGAACACTCGAACACCTATACGGATTCTCCTGCATAGTGGCAGATATGTAAATACGGCGTTTACTTACCATTTCCAAAGCATTACGGTTCGAACACTCGAACACCTATACGGATTCTCCTGCACAGTGGCAGATATGTAAATACGGCGTTTACTTACCATTTCTCATGCATTAGGGTTCGAACACTGGAACACCTATACGGATTCTCCTGCACGGTGGCAGATATGTAAATACGGCGTTTACTTACCATTTTGCACGCATTACGGTTCGAACACTCGAACACCTATACGGATTCTCCTACACAGTGGCAGATATGTAAATACGGTGTTTACTTACCATTTCTCAAGCATTAGGGTTCGAACACACGAACACCTATACGGATTCTCCTGCACAGTGGCAGATATGTAAATACGGCGTTTACTTACCATTTCTCATGCATTAGGGTTCGAACACTCGAACACCTATACGGATTCTCCTGCACAGGGGCAGATATGTAAATACGGCGTTTACTTACCTTTTTGCACGCATTACGGTTCGAAAACCCGAACACCTATACGGATTCTCCTGCACAGTGGCAGATATGTAAATACGGCGTTTACTTACCATTTCCAGCGCATTAGGGTTCGAACACTCGAACACCTATACGGATTCTCCTTCACAGTGGCAGATATGTAAATACGGCGTTTACTTACCATTTCTCATGCATTAGGGTTCGAACACTGGAACACCTATACGGATTCTCCTGCACAGTGGCAGATATATAAATACGGCGTTCACTTACCATTTTGCACGCATTACGGTTCGAACACTCGAACACCTATACGGATTCTCCTACACCGTGGCAGATATGTAAATACGGTGTTTACCTATCATTTCTCACGCATTAGGGTTCGAACACTCGAACACCTAGACGGATTCTCCTGCACAGTGCCAGATATGTAAATACGGCGTTTACTTACGATATCTCATGCATTAGGGTTCGAACACTCGAACACCTATACGGATTCTCCTGCATAGTGGCAGATATGTAAATACGGCGTTTACTTACCATTTCCAAAGCACTACGGTTCGAACACTCGAACACCTATACGGATTCTCCTGCACAGTGGCAGATATGTAAATACGGCGTTTACTTACCATTTCTCATGCATTAGGGTTCGAACACTGGAACACCTATACGGATTCTCCTGCACGGTGGCAGATATGTAAATACGGCGTTTACTTACCATTTTGCACGCATTACGGTTCGAACACTCGAACACCTATACGGATTCTCCTGCACTGTGGCAGATATGTAAATACGGTGTTTACTTACCTTTTCTCACGCATTAGGGTTCGAACACTCGAACACCTATACGGAATCTCCTGCACAGTGGCAGATATGTAAATACAGCGTTTACTTACCATTTCTCACGCATTAGGGTTCGAACACTCGAACACCTATACGGATTCTCCTGCACAGTGGCAGATATGTAAATACGGCGTTTACTTACCGTTTCTCACGCATTACGGTTCGATCACTCGAACACCAATACGGATTCTCCTGCACAGTGGCAGATATGTAAATACGGCGTTTACTTACCATTTCTCATGCATTAGGGTTCGAACACTCGAACACCTATACGGATTCTCCTGCACAGGGGCAGATATGTAAATACGGCGTTTACTTACCTTTTTGCACGCATTACGGTTCGAAAACCCGAACACCTATACGGATTCTCCTGCACAGTGGCAGATATGTAAATACGGCGTTTACTTACCATTTCCAACGCATTAGGGTTCGAACACTCGAACACCTATACGGATTCTCCTTCACAGTGGCAGATATGTAAATACGGCGTTTACTTACCATTTCTCATGCATTAGGGTTCGAACACTGGAACACCTATACGGATTCTCCTGCACAGTGGCAGATATGTAAATACGGCGTTCACTTACCATTTTGCACGCGTTACGGTTCGAACACTCGAACACCTATACGGATTCTCCTACACCGTGGCAGATATGTAAATACGGTGTTTACCTACCATTTCTCACGCATTAGGGTTCGAACACTCGAACACCTAGACGGATTCTCCTGCACAGTGCCAGATATGTAAATACGGCGTTTACTTACGATATCTCATGCATTAGGGTTCGAACACTCGAACACCTATACGGATTCTCCTGCATAGTGGCAGATATGTAAATACGGCGTTTACTTACCATTTCCAAAGCACTACGGTTCGAACACTCGAACACCTATACGGATTCTCCTGCACAGTAGCAGATATGTAAATACGGCGTTTACTTACCATTTCTCATGCATTAGGGTTCGAACACTGGAACACCTATACGGATTCTCCTGCACGGTGGCAGATATGTAAATACGGCGTTTACTTACCATTTTGCACGCATTACGGTTCGAACACTCGAACCCCTATACGGATTCTCCTACACAGTGGCAGATATGTAAATACGGTGTTTACTTACCGTTTCTCAAGCATTAGGGTTCGAACACACGAACACCTATACGGATTCTCCTGCACAGTGGCAGATATGTAAATGCGGCGTTTACTTACCATCTCTCATGCATTAGGGTTCGAACACTCGAACACCTATACGGATTCTCCTGCATAGTGGCAGATATGTAAATACGGTGTTTACTTACCATTTTGCACGCATTACGGTTCGAACACTCGAACACCTATACGGATTCTCCTACACAGTGGCAGATATGTAAATACGGTGTTTACCTACCATTTCTCACGCATTAGGGTTCGAACACTCGAACACCTAGACGGATTCTCCTGCACAGTGCCAGATATGTAAATACGGCGTTTACTTACGATATCTCATGCATTACGGTTCGAACACTCGAACAGCTATACGGATTCTCCTGCACTGTGGCAGATATGTAAATACGGTGTTTACTTACCTTTTCTCACGCATTAGGGTTCGAACACTCGAACACCTATACGGAATCTCCTGCACAGTGGCAGATATGTGAATACAGCGTTTACTTACCATTTCTCACGCATTAGGGTTCGAACACTCGAACACCTATACGGATTCTCCTGCACAGTGGCAGATATGTAAATACGGCGTTTACTTACCGTTTCTCACGCATTACGGTTCGAACACTCGAACACCAATACGGATTCTCCTGCACAGTGGCTGATATGTAAATACGGCGTTTACTTACCATTTCTCATGCATTAGGGTTCGAACACTCGAACACCTATACGGATTCTCCTGCACAGGGGCAGATATGTAAATACGGCGTTTACTTACCTTTTTGCACGCATTACGGTTCGAAAACCCGAACACCTATACGGATTCTCCTGCACAGTGGCCGATATGTAAATACGGCGTTTACTTACCATTTCCAACGCATTAGGGTTCGAACACTCGAACACCTATACGGATTCTCCTTCACAGTGGCAGATATGTAAATACGGCGTTTACTTACCATTTCTCATGCATTAGGGTTCGAACACTGGAACACCTATACGGATTCTCCTGCACAGTGGCAGATATGTAAATACGGCGTTCACTTACCATTTTGCACGCATTACGGTTCGAACACTCGAACACCTATACGGATTCTCCTACACAGTGGCAGATATGTAAATACGGTGTTTACCTACCATTTCTCACGCATTAGGGTTCGAACACTCGAACACCTAGACTGATTCTCCTGCACAGTGCCAGATATGTAAATACGGCGTTTACTTACGATATCTCATGCATTAGGGTTCGAACACTCGAACACCTATACGGATTCTCCTGCATAGTGGCAGATATGTAAATACGGCGTTTACTTACCATTTTGCATGCATTACGGTTCGAACACTCGAACACCTATACGGATTCTCCTGCACTGTGGCAGATATGTAAATACGGTGTTTACTTACCTTTTCTCACGCATTAGGGTTCGAACACTCGAACACCTATACGGAATCTCCTGCACAGTGGCAGATATGTAAATACAGCGTTTACTTACCATTTCTCACGCATTAGGGTTCGAACACTCGAACACCTATACGGATTCTCCTGCACAGTGGCAGATATGTAAATACGGCGTTTACTTATCGTTTCTCACGCATTACGGTTCGAACACTCGAACACCAATACGGATTCTCCTGCACAGTGGCAGATATGTAAATACGGCGTTTACTTACCATTTCTCATGCATTAGGGTTCGAACACTTGAACACCTATACGGATTCTCCTGCACAGGGGCAGATATGTAAATACGGCGTTTACTTACCTTTTTGCACGCATTACGGTTCGAAAACCCGAACACCTATACGGATTCTCCTGCACAGTGGCAGATATGTAAATACGGCGTTTACTTACCATTTCCAACGCATTAGGGTTCGAACACTCGAACACCTATACGGATTCTCCTTCACAGTGGCAGATATGTAAATACGGCGTTTACTTACCATTTCTCATGCATTAGGGTTCGAACACTGGAACACCTATACGGATTCTCCTGCACAGTGGCAGATATGTAAATACGGCGTTCACTTACCATTTTGCACGCATTACGGTTCGAACACTCGAACACCTATACGGATTCTCCTACACCGTGGCAGATATGTAAATACGGTGTTTACCTACCATTTCTCACGCATTAGGGTTCGAACACTCGAACACCTAGACGGATTCTCCTGCACAGTGCCAGATAAGTAAATACGGCGTTTACTTACGATATCTCATGCATTAGGGTTCGAACACTCGAACACCTATACGGATTCTCCTGCATAGTGGCAGATACGTAAATACGGCGTTTACTTACCATTTCCAAAGCATTACGGTTCGAACACTCGAACACTTATACGGATTCTCCTGCACAGTGGCAGATATGTAAATACGGCGTTTACTTACCATTTCTCATGCATTAGGGTTCGAACACAGGAACACCTATACGGATTCTCCTGCACAGTGGCAGATATGTAAATACGGCGTTTACTTACCATTTTGCACGCATTACGGTTCGAACACTCATACACCTATACGGATTCTCCTACACAGTGGCAGATATGTAAATACGGTGTTTACTTACCATTTCTCAAGCATTAGGGTTCGAACACACGAACACCTATACGGATTCTCCTGCACAGTGGCAGATATGTAAATGCGGCGTTTACTTACCATCTCTCATGCATTAGGGTTCGAACACTCGAACACCTATACGGATTCTCCTGCATAGTGGCAGATATGTAAATACGGTGTTTACTTACCATTTTGCACGCATTACGGTTCGAACACTCGAACACCTATACGGATTCTCCTACACAGTGGCAGATATGTAAATACGGTGTTTACCTACCATTTCTCACGCATTAGGGTTCGAACACTCGAACACCTAGACGGATTCTCCTGCACAGTGCCAGATATGTAAATACGGCGTTTACTTACGATATCTCATGCATTACGGTTCGAACACTCGAACACCTATACGGATTCTCCTGCACTGTGGCAGATATGTAAATACGGTGTTTACTTACCTTTTCTCACGCATTAGGGTTCGAACACTCGAACACCTATACGGAATCTCCTGCACAGTGGCAGATATGTGAATACAGCGTTTACTTACCATTTCTCACGCATTAGGGTTCGAACACTCGAACACCTATACGGATTCTCCTGCACAGTGGCAGATATGTAAATACGGCGTTTACTTACCGTTTCTCACGCATTACGGTTCGAACACTCGAACACCAATACGGATTCTCCTGCACAGTGGCAGATATGTAAATACGGCGTTTACTTACCATTTCTCATGCATTAGGGTTCGAACACTCGAACACCTATACGGATTCTCCTGCACAGGGGCAGATATGTAAATACGGCGTTTACTTACCTTTTTTGCATGCATTACGGTTCGAAAACCCGAACACCTATACGGATTCTCCTGCACAGTGGCCGATATGTAAATACGGCGTTTACTTACCATTTCCAACGCAATAGGGTTCGAACACTCGAACACCTATACGGATTCTCCTTCACAGTGGCAGATATGTAAATACGGCGTTTACTTACCATTTCTCATGCATTAGGGTTCGAACACTGGAACACCTATACGGATTCTCCTGCACAGTGGCAGATATGTAAATACGGCGTTCACTTACCATTTTGCACGCATTACGGTTCGAACACTCGAACACCTATACGGATTCTCCTACACAGTGGCAGATATGTAAATACGGTGTTTACCTACCATTTCTCACGCATTAGGGTTCGAACACTCGAACACCTAGACTGATTCTCCTGCACAGTGCCAGATATGTAAATACGGCGTTTACTTACGATATCTCATGCATTAGGGTTCGAACACTCGAACACCTATACGGATTCTCCTGCATAGTGGCAGATATGTAAATACGGCGTTTACTTACCATTTTGCATGCATTACGGTTCGAACACTCGAACACCTATACGGATTCTCCTGCACTGTGGTAGATATGTAAATATGGTGTTTACTTACCTTTTCTCACGCATTAGGGTTCGAACACTCGAACACCTATACGGAATCTCCTGCACAGTGGCAGATATGTAAATACAGCGTTTACTTACCATTTCTCACGCATTAGGGTTCGAACACTCGAACACCTATACGGATTCTCCTGCACAGTGGCAGATATGTAAATACGGCGTTTACTTACCGTTTCTCACGCATTACGGTTCGAACACTCGAACACCAATACGGATTCTCCTGCACAGTGGCAGATATGTAAATACGGCGTTTACTTACCATTTCTCATGCATTAGGGTTCGAACACTCGAACACCTATACGGATTCTCCTGCACAGTGGCAGATATGTAAATACGACGTTTACTTACCTTTTTGCACGCATTACGGTTCGAACACCCGAACACCTATACGGATTCTCCTGCACAGTGGCAGATATGTAAATACGGCGTTTACTTACCATTTCTCACGCATTCCGGATCGAACACTCGAACACCTATACGGATTCTCCTGCACAGTGGCAGATATGTAAATACGACGTTTACTTACCTTTTTGCACGCATTACGGTTCGAACACCCGAACACCTATACGGATTCTCCTGCACAGTGGCAGATATGTAAATACGGCGTTTACTTACCATTTCTCACGCATTCCGGATCGAACACTCGAACACCTATACGGATTCTCCTGCACAGTGGCAGATATGTAAATACGGCGTTTACTTACCATTTCTCATGCATTAGGGTTCGTATACTCGAACACCTATACGGATTCTCCTGCACAGTGGCAGATATGTAAGTACGGTGTTTACTTACCATTTCTCACGCATTAGGGTTCGAACACTCGAACACCTATACGGATTCTCCTGCACAGTGGCAGATATGTAAATACGGCGTTTACTTACCATTTCTCATGCATTAGGGTTCGAACACTGGAACACCTATACGGATTCTCCAGCACAGTGGCAGAAATGGAAATACGGCGTTTACTTACCATTTTGCACGCATTACGGTTCGAACACTCGAACACCTATACGGATTCTCCTACACAGTGCCAGATATGAAAATACGGTGTTTACTTACCATTTCTCACGCATTAGGGTTCGACCACTGGAACACCTATACGGATTCTCCTGCACAGTGGCAGATATGTAAATACGGCGTTTACTTACCATTTTGCACGCATTACGGTTCGAACACTCGAACACCTATACGGATTCTCCTACACAGTGGCAGATATGTAAATACGGTGTTTACCTACCATTTCTCACGCATTGGGGTTCGAACACTCGAACACCTATACGGATTCTCCTACACAGTGGCAGATATGTAAATACGGTGTTTACCTACCATTTCTCACGCATTAGGGTTCGAACACTCGAACACCTAGACGGATTCTCCTGCACAGTGCCAGATATGTAAATACGGCGTTTACTTACGATATCTCATGCATTACGGTTCGAACACTCGAACACCTATACGGATTCTCCTGCACTGTGGCAGATATGTAAATACGGTGTTTACTTACCTTTTCTCACGCATTAGGGTTCGAACACTCGAACACCTATACGGAATCTCCTGCACAGTGGCAGATATGTGAATACAGCGTTTACTTACCATTTCTCACGCATTAGGGTTCGAACACTCGAACACCTATACGGATTCTCCTGCACAGTGGCAGATATGTAAATACGGCGTTTACTTACCGTTTCTCACGCATTACGGTTTGAACACTCGAACACCAATACGGATTCTCCTGCACAGTGGCAGATATGTAAATACGGCGTTTACTTACCATTTCTCATGCATTAGGGTTCGAACACTCGAACACCTATACGGATTCTCCTGCACAGGGGCAGATATGTAAATACGGCGTTTACTTACCTTTTTGCACGCATTACGGTTCGAAAACCCGAACACCTATACGGATTCTCCTGCACAGTGGCCGATATGTAAATACGGCGTTTACTTACCATTTCCAACGCAATAGGGTTCGAACACTCGAACACCTATACGGATTCTCCTTCACAGTGGCAGATATGTAAATACGGCGTTTACTTACCATTTCTCATGCATTAGGGTTCGAACACTGGAACACCTATACGGATTCTCCTGCACAGTGGCAGATATGTAAATACGGCGTTCACTTACCATTTTGCACGCATTACGGTTCGAACACTCGAACACCTATACGGATTCTCCTACACAGTGGCAGATATGTAAATACGGTGTTTACCTACCATTTCTCACGCATTAGGGTTCGAACACTCGAACACCTAGACTGATTCTCCTGCACAGTGCCAGATATGTAAATACGGCGTTTACTTATGATATCTCATGCATTAGGGTTCGAACACTCGAACACCTATACGGATTCTCCTGCATAGTGGCAGATATGTAAATACGGCGTTTACTTACCATTTTGCATGCATTACGGTTCGAACACTCGAACACCTATACGGATTCTCCTGCACTGTGGCAGATATGTAAATACGGTGTTTACTTACCTTTTCTCACGCATTAGGGTTCGAACACTCGAACACCTATACGGAATCTCCTGCACAGTGGCAGATATGTAAATACAGCGTTTACTTACCATTTCTCACGCATTAGGGTTCGAACACTCGAACACCTATACGGATTCTGCTGCACAGTGGCAGATATGTAAATACGGCGTTTACTTACCGTTTCTCACGCATTACGGTTCGAACACTCGAACACCAATACGGATTCTCCTGCACAGTGGCAGATATGTAAATACGGCGTTTACTTACCATTTCTCATGCATTAGGGTTCGAACACTCGAACACCTATACGGATTCTCCTGCACAGTGGCAGATATGTAAATACGACGTTTACTTACCTTTTTGCACGCATTACGGTTCGAACACCCGAACACCTATACGGATTCTCCTGCACAGTGGCAGATATGTAAATACGGCGTTTACTTACCATTTCTCACGCATTCCGGATCGAACACTCGAACACCTATACGGATTCTCCTGCACAGTGGCAGATATGTAAATACGGCGTTTACTTACCATTTCTCATGCATTAGGGTTCGAATACTCGAACACCTATACGGATTCTCCTGCACAGTGGCAGATATGTAAGTACGGTGTTTACTTACCATTTCTCACGCATTAGGGTTCGAACACTCGAACACCTATACGGATTCTCCTGCACAGTGGCAGATATGTAAATACGGCGTTTACTTACCATTTCCAACGCATTAGGGTTCGAACACTCGAACACCTATACGGATTCTCCTGCACAGTGGCATATATGTAAATACGGCGTTTACTTACCATTTCCAACGCATTGGGGTTCGAACACTCGAACACCTATACGGATTCTCCTGCACAGTGGCAGATATGTAAATACGGCGTTTACTTACCATTTCTCACGCATTCCGGATCGAACACTCGAACACCTATACGGATTCTCCTGCACAGTGGCAGATATGTAAATACGGCGTTTACTTACCATTTCTCATGCATTAGGGTTCGAATACTCGAACACCTATACGGATTCTCCTGCACAGTGGCAGATATGTAAGTACGGTGTTTACTTACCATTTCTCACGCATTAGGGTTCGAACACTCGAACACCTATACGGATTCTCCTGCACAGTGGCAGATATGTAAATACGGCGTTTACTTACCATTTCCAACGCATTAGGGTTCGAACACTCGAACACCTATACGGATTCTCCTGCACAGTGGCATATATGTAAATACGGCGTTTACTTACCATTTCCAACGCATTGGGGTTCGAACACTCGAACACCTATACGGATTCTCCTGCACAGTGGCAGATATGTAAATACGGCGTTTACTTACCATTTCTCATGCATTAGGGTTCGAACACTGGAACACCTATACGGATTCTCCAGCACAGTGGCAGAAATGGAAATACGGCGTTTACTTACCATTTTGCACGCATTACGGTTCGAACACTCGAACACCTATACGGATTCTCCTACACAGTGCCAGATATGAAAATACGGTGTTTACTTACCATTTCTCACGCATTAGGGTTCGACCACTGGAACACCTATACGGATTCTCCTGCACAGTGGCAGATATGTAAATACGGCGTTTACTTACCATTTTGCACGCATTACGGTTCGAACACTCGAACACCTATACGGATTCTCCTACACAGTGGCAGATATGTAAATACGGTGTTTACCTACCATTTCTCACGCATTGGGGTTCGAACACTCGAACACCTATACGGATTCTCCTACACAGTGGCAGATATGTAAATACGGTGTTTACCTACCATTTCTCACGCATTAGGGTTCGAACACTCGAACACCTAGACGGATTCTCCTGCACAGTGCCAGATTGTAAATACGGCGTTTACTTACGATATCTCATGCATTACGGTTCGAACACTCGAACACCTATACGGATTCTCCTGCACTGTGGCAGATATGTAAATACGGTGTTTACTTACCTTTTCTCACGCATTAGGGTTCGAACACTCGAACACCTATACGGAATCTCCTGCACAGTGGCAGATATGTGAATACAGCGTTTACTTACCATTTCTCACGCATTAGGGTTCGAACACTCGAACACCTATACGGATTCTCCTGCACAGTGGCAGATATGTAAATACGGCGTTTACTTACCGTTTCTCACGCATTACGGTTCGAACACTCGAACACCAATACGGATTCTCCTGCACAGTGGCAGATATGTAAATACGGCGTTTACTTACCATTTCTCATGCATTAGGGTTCGAACACTCGAACACCTATACGGATTCTCCTGCACAGGGGCAGATATGTAAATACGGCGTTTACTTACCTTTTTGCACGCATTACGGTTCGAAAACCCGAACACCTATACGGATTCTCCTGCACAGTGGCCGATATGTAAATACGGCGTTTACTTACCATTTCCAACGCAATAGGGTTCGAACACTCGAACACCTATACGGATTCTCCTTCACAGTGGCAGATATGTAAATACGGCGTTTACTTACCATTTCTCATGCATTAGGGTTCGAACACTGGAACACCTATACGGATTCTCCTGCACAGTGGCAGATATGTAAATACGGCGTTCACTTACCATTTTGCACGCATTACGGTTCGAACTCTCGAACACCTATACGGATTCTCCTACACAGTGGCAGATATGTAAATACGGTGTTTACCTACCATTTCTCACGCATTAGGGTTCGAACACTCGAACACCTAGACTGATTCTCCTGCACAGTGCCAGATATGTAAATACGGCGTTTACTTATGATATCTCATGCATTAGGGTTCGAACACTCGAACACCTATACGGATTCTCCTGCATAGTGGCAGATATGTAAATACGGCGTTTACTTACCATTTTGCATGCATTACGGTTCGAACACTCGAACACCTATACGGATTCTCCTGCACTGTGGCAGATATGTAAATACGGTGTTTACTTACCTTTTCTCACGCATTAGGGTTCGAACACTCGAACACCTATACGGAATCTCCTGCACAGTGGCAGATATGTAAATACAGCGTTTACTTACCATTTCTCACGCATTAGGGTTCGAACACTCGAACACCTATACGGATTCTGCTGCACAGTGGCAGATATGTAAATACGGCGTTTACTTACCGTTTCTCACGCATTACGGTTCGAACACTCGAACACCAATACGGATTCTCCTGCACAGTGGCAGATATGTAAATACGGCGTTTACTTACCATTTCTCATGCATTAGGGTTCGAACACTCGAACACCTATACGGATTCTCCTGCACAGTGGCAGATATGTAAATACGACGTTTACTTACCTTTTTGCACGCATTACGGTTCGAACACCCGAACACCTATACGGATTCTCCTGCACAGTGGCAGATATGTAAATACGGCGTTTACTTACCATTTCTCACGCATTCCGGATCGAACACTCGAACACCTATACGGATTCTCCTGCACAGTGGCAGATATGTAAATACGGCGTTTACTTACCATTTCTCATGCATTAGGGTTCGAATACTCGAACACCTATACGGATTCTCCTGCACAGTGGCAGATATGTAAGTACGGTGTTTACTTACCATTTCTCACGCATTAGGGTTCGAACACTCGAACACCTATACGGATTCTCCTGCACAGTGGCAGATATGTAAATACGGCGTTTACTTACCATTTCCAACGCATTAGGGTTCGAACACTCGAACACCTATACGGATTCTCCTGCACAGTGGCATATATGTAAATACGGCGTTTACTTACCATTTCCAACGCATTGGGGTTCGAACACTCGAACACCTATACGGATTCTCCTGCACAGTGGCAGATATGTAAATACGGCGTTTACTTACCATTTCTCATGCATTAGGGTTCGAACACTGGAACACATATACGGATTCTCCAGCACAGTGGCAGAAATGTAAATACGGCGTTTACTTACCATTTTGCACGCATTACGGTTCGAACACTCGAACACCTATACGGATTCTCCTACACAGTGCCAGATATAAAAATACGGTGTTTACTTACCATTTCTCACGCATTAGGGTTCGACCACTGGAACACCTATACGGATTCTCCTGCACAGTGGCAGATATGTAAATACGGCGTTTACTTACCATTTTGCACGCATTATGGTTCGAACACTCGAACACCTATACGGATTCTCCTACACAGTGGCAGATATGTAAATACGGTGTTTACCTACCATTTCTCACGCATTGGGGTTCGAACACTCGAACACCTATACGGATTCTCCTACACAGTGGCAGATATGTAAATACGGCGTTTACTTACCATTTCTCATGCATTAGGGTTCGAACACTGGAACACCTATACGGATTCTCCTGCATAGTGGCAGATATGTAAATACGGCGTTTACTTACCATTTTGCACGCATTACGGTTCGAACACTCGAACACCTATACGGATTCTCCTGCACTGTGGCAGATATGTAAATACGGTGTTTACTTACCTTTTCTCACGCATTAGGGTTCGAACACTCGAACACCTATACGGAATCTCCAGCACAATGGCAGAGATGTAAATACAGCGTTTACTTAACATTTCTCACACATTAGGGTTCGAACACTCGAACACCTATACGGATTCTCCTGCACAGTGGCCGATATGTAAATACGGCGTTTACTTACCGTTTCTCACGCATTACGGTTCGAACACTCGAACACCAATACGGATTCTCCTGCACAGTGGCAGATATGTAAATACGGCGTTTACTTACCATTTCTCATGCATTAGGGTTCGAACACTCGAACACCTATACGGATTCTCCTGCACAGTGGCAGATATGTAAATACGACGTTTACTTACCTTTTTGCACGCATTACGGTTCGAACACCCGAACACCTATACGGATTCTCCTGCACAGTGGCAGATATGTAAATACGGCGTTTACTTACCATTTCTCACGCATTACGGATCGAACACTCGAACACCTATACGGATTCTCCTGCACAGTGGCAGATATGTAAATACGGCGTTTACTTACCATTTCTCATGCATTAGGGTTCGAATACTCGAACACCTATACGGATTCTCCTGCACAGTGGCAGATATGTAAGTACGGCGTTTACTTACCATTTTGCACGCATTACGGTTCGAACACCCGAACACCTATACGGATTCTCCTGCACAGTGGCGGATATGTAAATACAACGCTTACTTACAATTTTGTACGCATTACGGTTCGAACACTCGAACACCTATACGGATTCTCCTACACAGTGGCAGATATGTAAATACGGCGTTTACTTACCATTTCTCACGCATTAGGGTTCGAACACTCGAACACCTATACGGATTCTACTGCACAGTGGCAGATATGTAAATACGGCGTTTACTTACCATTTCCAACGCATTAGGGTTCGAACACTCGAACACCTATACGGATTCTCCTGCACAGTGGCAGATATGTAAATACGGCGTTTACTTACCATTTCTCATGCATTAGGGTTCGAACACTGGAACACCTATACGGATTCTCCTGCACAGTGGCAGATATGTAAATACGGCGTTTACTTACCATTTTGCACGCATTACGGTTCGAACACTCGAACACCGATACGGATTCTCCTACACAGTGGCAGATATGAAAATACGGTGTTTACTTACCATTTCTCACGCATTAGGGTTCGACCACTGGAACACCTATACGGATTCTCCTGCACAGTGGCAGATATGTAAATACGGCGTTTACTTACCATTTTGCACGCATTACGGTTCGAACACTCGAACACCTATACGGATTCTCCTACACAGTGGCAGATATGTAAATACGGTGTTTACTTACCATTTCTCACGCATTGGGGTTCGAACACTCGAACACCTATACGGATTCTCCTGCACAGTGGCAGATATGTAAATACGGCGTTTACTTACCGTTTCTCACGCATTACGGTTCGAACACTCGAACACCAATACGGATTCTCCTGCACAGTGGCAGATATGTAAATACGGCGTTTACTTACCATTTCTCATGCATTAGGATTCGAACACTGGAACACCTATACGGATTCTCCTGCATAGTGGCAGATATGTAAATACGGCGTTTACTTACCATTTTGCACGGATTACGGTTCGAACACTCGAACACCTATACGGATTCTCCTGCACTGTGGCAGATATGTAAATACGGTGTTTACTTACCTTTTCTCACGCATTAGGGTTCGAACACTCGAACACCTATACGGAATCTCCAGCACATTGGCAGATATGTAAATACAGCGTTTACTTAACATTTCTCACACATTACGGTTCGAACACTCGAACACCTATACGGATTCTCCTGCACAGTGGCCGATATGTAAATACGGCGTTTACTTACCGTTTCTCACGCATTACGGTTCGAACACTCGAACACCAATACGGATTCTCCTGCACAGTGGCAGATATGTAAGTACGGTGTTTACTTACCATTTCTCACGCATTAGGGTTCGAACACTCGAACACCTATACGGATTCTCCTGCACAGTGGCAGATATGTAAATACGGCGTTTACTTACCATTTCCAACGCATTAGGGTTCGAACACTCGAACACCTATACGGATTCTCCTGCACAGTGGCATATATGTAAATACGGCGTTTACTTACCATTTCCAACGCATTGGGGTTCGAACACTCGAACACCTATACGGATTCTCCTGCACAGTGGCAGATATGTAAATACGGCGTTTACTTACCATTTCTCATGCATTAGGGTTCGAACACTGGAACACCTATACGGATTCTCCAGCACAGTGGCAGAAATGTAAATACGGCGTTTACTTACCATTTTGCACGCATTACGGTTCGAACACTCGAACACCTATACGGATTCTCCTACACAGTGCCAGATATGAAAATACGGTGTTTACTTACCGTTTCTCACGCATTAGGGTTCGACCACTGGAACACCTATACGGATTCTCCTGCACAGTGGCAGATATGTAAACACGGCGTTTACTTACCATTTTGCACGCATTATGGTTCGAACACTCGAACACCTATACGGAATCTCCTGCACAGTGGCAGATATGTAAATACAGCGTTTACTTACCATTTCTCACGCATTAGGGTTCGAACACTCGAACACCTATACGGATTCTGCTGCACAGTGGCAGATATGTAAATACGGCGTTTACTTACCGTTTCTCACGCATTACGGTTCGAACACTCGAACACCAATACGGATTCTCCTGCACAGTGGCAGATATGTAAATACGGCGTTTACTTACCATTTCTCATGCATTAGGGTTCGAACACTCGAACACCTATACGGATTCTCCTGCACAGTGGCAGATATGTAAATACGACGTTTACTTACCTTTTTGCACGCATTACGGTTCGAACACCCGAACACCTATACGGATTCTCCTGCACAGTGGCAGATATGTAAATACGGCGTTTACTTACCATTTCTCACGCATTCCGGATCGAACACTCGAACACCTATACGGATTCTCCTGCACAGTGGCAGATATGTAAATACGGCGTTTACTTACCATTTCTCATGCATTAGGGTTCGAATACTCGAACACCTATACGGATTCTCCTGCACAGTGGCAGATATGTAAGTACGGTGTTTACTTACCATTTCTCACGCATTAGGGTTCGAACACTCGAACACCTATACGGATTCTCCTGCACAGTGGCAGATATGTAAATACGGCGTTTACTTACCATTTCCAACGCATTAGGGTTCGAACACTCGAACACCTATACGGATTCTCCTGCACAGTGGCATATATGTAAATACGGCGTTTACTTACCATTTCCAACGCATTGGGGTTCGAACACTCGAACACCTATACGGATTCTCCGGCACAGTGGCAGATATGTAAATACGGCGTTTACTTACCATTTCTGATGCATTAGGGTTCGAACACTGGAACACATATACGGATTCTCCAGCACAGTGGCAGAAATGTAAATACGGCGTTTACTTACCATTTTGCACGCATTACGGTTCGAACACTCGAACACCTATACGGATTCTCCTACACAGTGCCAGATATAAAAATACGGTGTTTACTTACCATTTCTCACGCATTAGGGTTCGACCACTGGAACACCTATACGGATTCTCCTGCACAGTGGCAGATATGTAAATACGGCGTTTACTTACCATTTTGCACGCATTATGGTTCGAACACTCGAACACCTATACGGATTCTCCTACACAGTGGCAGATATGTAAATACGGTGTTTACCTACCATTTCTCACGCATTGGGGTTCGAACACTTGAACACCTATACGGATTCTCCTACACAGTGGCAGATATGTAAATACGGCGTTTACTTACCATTTCTCATGCATTAGGGTTCGAACACTGGAACACCTATACGGATTCTCCTGCATAGTGGCAGATATGTAAATACGGCGTTTACTTACCATTTTGCACGCATTACGGTTCGAACACTCGAACACCTATACGGATTCTCCTGCACTGTGGCAGATATGTAAATACGGTGTTTACTTACCTTTTCTCACGCATTAGGGTTCGAACACTCGAACACCTATACGGAATCTCCAGCACAATGGCAGATATGTAAATACAGCGTTTACTTAACATTTCTCACACATTAGGGTTCGAACACTCGAACACCTATACGGATTCTCCTGCACAGTGGCAGATATGTAAATACGGCGTTTACTTACCATTTTGCACGCATTACGGTTCGAACACTCGAACACCGATACGGATTCTCCTACACAGTGGCAGATATGAAAATACGGTGTTTACTTACCATTTCTCACGCATTAGGGTTCGACCACTGGAACACCTATACGGATTCTCCTGCACAGTGGCAGATATGTAAATACGGCGTTTACTTACCATTTTGCACGCATTACGGTTCGAACACTCGAACACCTATACGGATTCTCCTACACAGTGGCAGATATGTAAATACGGTGTTTACTTACCATTTCTCACGCATTGGGGTTCGAACACTCGAACACCTATACGGATTCTCCTGCACAGTGGCAGATATGTAAATACGGCGTTTACTTACCGTTTCTCACGCATTACGGTTCGAACACTCGAACACCAATACGGATTCTCCTGCACAGTGGCAGATATGTAAATACGGCGTTTACTTACCATTTCTCATGCATTAGGATTCGAACACTGGAACACCTATACGGATTCTCCTGCATAGTGGCAGATATGTAAATACGGCGTTTACTTACCATTTTGCACGGATTACGGTTCGAACACTCGAACACCTATACGGATTCTCCTGCACTGTGGCAGATATGTAAATACGGTGTTTACTTACCTTTTCTCACGCATTAGGGTTCGAACACTCGAACACCTATACGGAATCTCCAGCACATTGGCAGATATGTAAATACAGCGTTTACTTAACATTTCTCACACATTACGGTTCGAACACTCGAACACCTATACGGATTCTCCTGCACAGTGGCCGATATGTAAATACGGCGTTTACTTACCGTTTCTCACGCATTACGGTTCGAACACTCGAACACCAATACGGATTCTCCTGCACAGTGGCAGATATGTAAGTACGGTGTTTACTTACCATTTCTCACGCATTAGGGTTCGAACACTCGAACACCTATACGGATTCTCCTGCACAGTGGCAGATATGTAAATACGGCGTTTACTTACCATTTCCAACGCATTAGGGTTCGAACACTCGAACACCTATACGGATTCTCCTGCACAGTGGCATATATGTAAATACGGCGTTTACTTACCATTTCCAACGCATTGGGGTTCGAACACTCGAACACCTATACGGATTCTCCTGCACAGTGGCAGATATGTAAATACGGCGTTTACTTACCATTTCTCATGCATTAGGGTTCGAACACTGGAACACCTATACGGATTCTCCAGCACAGTGGCAGAAATGTAAATACGGCGTTTACTTACCATTTTGCACGCATTACGGTTCGAACACTCGAACACCTATACGGATTCTCCTACACAGTGCCAGATATGAAAATACGGTGTTTACTTACCGTTTCTCACGGATTAGGGTTCGACCACTGGAACACCTATACGGATTCTCCTGCACAGTGGCAGATATGTAAATACGGCGTTTACTTACCATTTTGCACGCATTATGGTTCGAACACTCGAACACCTATACGGATTCTCCTACACAGTGGCAGATATGTAAATACGGTGTTTACCTACCATTTCTCACGCATTGGGGTTCGAACACTCGAACACCTATACGGATTCTCCTACACAGTGGCAGATATGTAAATACGGCGTTTACTTACCATTTCTCATGCATTAGGGTTCGAACACTGGAACACCTATACGGATTCTCCTGCATAGTGGCAGATATGTAAATACGGCGTTTACTTACCATTTTGCACGCATTACGGTTCGAACACTCGAACACCTATACGGATTCTCCTGCACTGTGGCAGATATGTAAATACGGTGTTTACTTACCTTTTCTCACGCATTAGGGTTCGAACACTCGAACACCTATACGGAATCTCCAGCACAATGGCAGATATGTAAATACAGCGTTTACTTAACATTTCTCACACATTAGGGTTCGAACACTCGAACACCTATACGGATTCTCCTGCACAGTGGCTGATATGTAAATACGGCGTTTACTTAACGTTTCTCACGCATTACGGTTCGAACACTCGAACACCAATACGGATTCTTCTGCACAGTGGCAGATATGTAAATACGGCGTTTACTTACCATTTCTCATGCATTAGGGTTCGAACACTCGAACACCTATACGGATTCTCCTGCACAGTGGCAGATATGTAAATACGACGTTTACTTACCTTTTTGCACGCATTACGGTTCGAACACCCGAACACCTATACGGATTCTCCTACACAGTGGCAGATATGTAAATACGGCGTTTACTTACCATTTCTCACGCATTACGGATCGAACACTCGAACACCTATACGGATTCTCCTGCACAGTGGCAGATATGTAAATACGGCGTTTACTTACCATTTCTCATGCATTAGGGTTCGAATACTCGAACACCTATACGGATTCTCCTGCACAGTGGCAGATATGTAAGTACGGCGTTTACTTACCATTTTGCACGCATTACGGTTCGAACACCCGAACACCTATACGGATTCTCCTGCACAGTGGCGGATATGTAAATACAACGCTTACTTACAATTTTGTACGCATTACGGTTCGAACACTCGAACACCTATACGGATTCTCCTACACAGTGGCAGATATGTAAATACGGCGTTTACTTACCATTTCTCACGCATTAGGGTTCGAACACTCGAACACCTATACGGATTCTACTGCACAGTGGCAGATATGTAAATACGGCGTTTACTTACCATTTCCAACGCATTAGGGTTCGAACACTCGAACACCTATACGGATTCTCCTGCACAGTGGCAGATATGTAAATACGGCGTTTACTTACCATTTCTCATGCATTAGGGTTCGAACACTGGAACACCTATACGGATTCTCCTGCACAGTGGCAGATATGTAAATACGGCGTTTACTTACCATTTTGCACGCATTACGGTTCGAACACTCGAACACCGATACGGATTCTCCTACACAGTGGCAGATATGAAAATACGGTGTTTACTTACCATTTCTCACGCATTAGGGTTCGACCACTGGAACACCTATACGGATTCTCCTGCACAGTGGCAGATATGTAAATACGGCGTTTACTTACCATTTTGCACGCATTACGGTTCGAACACTCGAACACCTATACGGATTCTCCTACACAGTGGCAGATATGTAAATACGGTGTTTACTTACCATTTCTCACGCATTGGGGTTCGAACACTCGAACACCTATACGGATTCTCCTGCACAGTGGCAGATATGTAAATACGGCGTTTACTTACCGTTTCTCACGCATTACGGTTCGAACACTCGAACACCAATACGGATTCTCCTGCACAGTGGCAGATATGTAAATACGGCGTTTACTTACCATTTCTCATGCATTAGGATTCGAACACTGGAACACCTATACGGATTCTCCTGCATAGTGGCAGATATGTAAATACGGCGTTTACTTACCATTTTGCACGCATTACGGTTCGAACACTCGAACACCTATACGGATTCTCCTGCACTGTGGCAGATATGTAAATACGGTGTTTACTTACCTTTTCTCACGCATTAGGGTTCGAACACTCGAACACCTATACGGAATCTCCAGCACATTGGCAGATATGTAAATACAGCGTTTACTTAACATTTCTCACACATTACGGTTCGAACACTCGAACACCTATACGGATTCTCCTGCACAGTGGCCGATATGTAAATACGGCGTTTACTTACCGTTTCTCACGCATTACGGTTCGAACACTCGAACACCAATACGGATTCTCCTGCACAGTGGCAGATATGTAAATACGGCGTTTACTTAACATTTCTCATGCATTATGGTTCGAACACTCGAACACCTATACGGATTCTCCTGCACAGTGGCAGATACGTAAATACGCCGTTTACTTACCTTTTTGCACGCATTACGGTTCGAACACCCGAACACCTATACGGATTCTCCTGCACAGTGGCAGATATGTAAATACGGCGTTTACTTTCCATTTCCAACGCATTAGGCTTCAAACACTCGAACACCTATACGGATTCTCCTGCACAGTGGCAGATATGTAAATACGGCGTTTACTTACCGTTTCTCACGCATTACGGTTCGAACACTCGAACACCAATACGGATTCTCCTGCACAGTGGCAGATATGTAAATACGGCGTTTACTTACCATTTCTCATGCATTAGGGTTCGAACACTCGAACACCTATACGGATTCTCCTGCACAGTGGCAGATATGTAAATACGGCGTTTACTTACCATTTTGCACGCATTACGGTTCGAACACTCGAACACCTATACGGATTCTCCTACACAGTGGCAGATATGAAAATACGGTGTTTACTTACCATTTCTCACGCATTAGGGTTCGACCACTGGAACACCTATACGGATTCTCCTGCACAGTGGCAGATATGTAAATACGGCGTTTACTTACCATTTTGCACGCATTACGGTTCGAACACTCGAACACCTATACGGATTCTCCTACACAGTGGCAGATATGTAAATACGGCATTTACTTACCATTTCTCACGCATTGGGGTTCGAACACTCGAACACCTATACGGATTCTCCTGCACAGTGGCAGATATGTAAATACGGCGTTTACTTACCATTTCTCATGCATTAGGGTTCGAACACTGGAACACCTATACGGATTCTCCTGCATAGTGGCAGATATGTAAATACGGCGTTTACTTACCATTTTGCACGCATTACGGTTCGAACACTCGAACACCTATACGGATTCTCCTGCACTGTGGCAGATATGTAAATATGGTGTTTACTTACCTTTTCTCGCGCATTAGGGTTCGAACACTCGAACACCTATACGGAATCTCCTGCACATTGGCAGATATGTAAATACAGCGTTTACTTAACATTTCTCACACATTAGGGTTCGAACACTCGAACACCTATACGGATTCTCCTGCACAGTGGCCGATATGTAAATACGGCGTTTACTTACCGTTTCTTACGCATTACGGTTCGAACACTCGAACACCAATATGGATTCTCCTGCACAGTGGCAGATATGTAAATACGGCGTTTACTTACCATTTCTCATGCATTATGGTTCGAACACTCGAACACCTATACGGATTCTCCTGCACAGAGGCAGATATGTAAATACGGCGTTTACTTACCTTTTTGCACGCATTACGGTTCGAACACTCGAACACTCGAACACCTATACGGATTCTCCTACACAGTGGCAGATATGTAAATACGGTGTTTACTTACCATTTCTCACGGATTGGGGTTCGAACACTCGAACACCTATACGGATTCTCCTGCACAGTGGCAGATATGTAAATACGGCGTTTACTTACCATTTCTCGTGCATTAGGGTTCGAACACTGGAACACCTATACGGATTCTCCTGCATAGTGGCAGATATGTAAATACGGCGTTTACTTACCATTTTGCACGCATTACGGTTCGAACACTCGAACACCTATACGGATTCTACTGCATTGTGGCAGATATGTAAATACGGTGTTTACTTACCTTTTCTCACGCATTAGGGTTCGAACACTCGAACACCTATACGAAATCTCCTGCACATTGGCAGATATGTAAATACAGCGTTTACTTAACATTTCTCACACATTAGGGTTCGAACACTCGAACACCGATACGGATTCTCCTGCACAGTGGCCGATATGTAAATACGGCGTTTACTTACCGTTTCTCACGCATTACGGTTCGAACACTCGAACACCTATACGGATTCTCCTGCACAGTGGCCGATATGTAAATACGGCGTTTACTTACCGTTTCTTACGCATTACGGTTCGAACACTCGAACACCAATATGGATTCTCCTGCACAGTGGCAGATATGTAAATACGGCGTTTACTTACCATTTCTCATGCATTATGGTTCGAACACTCGAACACCTATACGGATTCTCCTGCACAGTGGCAGATATGTAAATACGGCGTTTACTTACCTTTTTGCACGCATTACGGTTCGAACACTCGAACACCTATACGGATTCTCCTACACAGTGGCAGATATGTAAATACGGTGTTTACTTACCATTTCTCACGGATTGGGGTTCGAACACTCGAACACCTATACGGATTCTCCTGCACAGTGGCAGATATGTAAATACGGCGTTTACTTACCATTTCTCGTGCATTAGGGTTCGAACACTGGAACACCTATACGGATTCTCCTGCATAGTGGCAGATATGTAAATACGGCGTTTACTTACCATTTTGCACGCATTACGGTTCGAACACTCGAACACCTATACGGATTCTACTGCATTGTGGCAGATATGTAAATACGGTGTTTACTTACCTTTTCTCACGCATTAGGGTTCGAACACTCGAACACCTATACGAAATCTCCTGCACATTGGCAGATATGTAAATACAGCGTTTACTTAACATTTCTCACACATTAGGGTTCGAACACTCGAACACCGATACGGATTCTCCTGCACAGTGGCCGATATGTAAATACGGCGTTTACTTACCGTTTCTCACGCATTACGGTTCGAACACTCGAACACCTATACGGATTCTCCTGCACAGTGGCCGATATGTAAATACGGCGTTTACTTACCGTTTCTCACGCATTACGGTTCGAACACTCGAACACCAATACGGATTCTCCTGCACAGTGGCAGATATGTAAATACGGCGTTTACTTACCATTTCTCATGCATTAGGGTTCGAACAATCGAACACCTATACGGATTCTCCTGCACAGTGTCAGATATGTAAATACGGCGTTTACTTACCATTTTGCACGCATTACGGTTCGAACACTCGAACACCTATACGGATTCTCCTACACAGTGGCAGATATGAAAATACGGTGTTTACTTACCATTTCTCACGCATTAGGGTTCGACCACTGGAACACCTATACGGATTCTCCTGCACAGTGGCAGATATGTAAATACGGCGTTTACTTACCATTTTGCACGCATTACGGTTCGAACACTCGAACACCTATACGGATTCTCCTACACAGTGGCAGATATGTAAATACGGCGTTTACTTACCATTTCTCACGCATTGGGGTTCGAACACTCGAACACCTATACGGATTCTCCTGCACAGTGGCAGATATGTAAATACGGCGTTTACTTACCATTTCTCATGCATTAGGGTTCGAACACTGGAACACCTATACGGATTCTCCTGCATAGTGGCAGATATGTGACTACGGCGTTTACTTACCATTTTGCACGCATTACGGTTCGAACACTCGAACACCTATACGGATTCTCCTGCACTGTGGCAGATATGTAAATATGGTGTTTACTTACCTTTTCTCACGCATTAGGGTTCGAACACTCGAACACCTATACGGAATCTCCTGCACATTGGCAGATATGTAAATACAGCGTTTACTTAACATTTCTCACACATTAGGGTTCGAACACTCGAACACCTATACGGATTCTCCTGCACAGTGGCCGATATGTAAATACGGCGTTTACTTACCGTTTCTCACGCATTACGGTTCGAACACTCGAACACCAATATGGATTCTCCTGCACAGTGGCAGATATGTAAATACGGCGTTTACTTACCATTTCTCATGCATTATGGTTCGAACACTCGAACACCTATACGGATTCTCCTGCACAGTGGCAGATATGTAAATACGGCGTTTACTTACCTTTTTGCACGCATTACGGTTCGAACACTCGAACACCTATACGGATTCTCCTACACAGTGGCAGATATGTAAATACGGTGTTTACTTACCATTTCTCACGGATTGGGGTTCGAACACTCGAACACCTATACGGATTCTCCTGCACAGTGGCAGATATGTAAATACGGCGTTTACTTACCATTTCTCGTGCATTAGGGTTCGAACACTGGAACACCTATACGGATTCTCCTGCATAGTGGCAGATATGTAAATACGGCGTTTACTTACCATTTTGCACGCATTACGGTTCGAACACTCGAACACCTATACGGATTCTACTGCATTGTGGCAGATATGTAAATACGGTGTTTACTTACCTTTTCTCACGCATTAGGGTTCGAACACTCGAACACCTATACGAAATCTCCTGCACATTGGCAGATATGTAAATACAGCGTTTACTTAACATTTCTCACACATTAGGGTTCGAACACTCGAACACCGATACGGATTCTCCTGCACAGTGGCCGATATGTAAATACGGCGTTTACTTACCGTTTCTCACGCATTACGGTTCGAACACTCGAACACCTATACGGATTCTCCTGCACAGTGGCCGATATGTAAATACGGCGTTTACTTACCGTTTCTTACGCATTACGGTTCGAACACTCGAACACCAATATGGATTCTCCTGCACAGTGGCAGATATGTAAATACGGCGTTTACTTACCATTTCTCATGCATTATGGTTCGAACACTCGAACACCTATACGGATTCTCCTGCACAGTGGCAGATATGTAAATACGGCGTTTACTTACCTTTTTGCACGCATTACGGTTCGAACACTCGAACACCTATACGGATTCTCCTACACAGTGGCAGATATGTAAATACGGTGTTTACTTACCATTTCTCACGGATTGGGGTTCGAACACTCGAACACCTATACGGATTCTCCTGCACAGTGGCAGATATGTAAATACGGCGTTTACTTACCATTTCTCGTGCATTAGGGTTCGAACACTGGAACACCTATACGGATTCTCCTGCATAGTGGCAGATATGTAAATACGGCGTTTACTTACCATTTTGCACGCATTACGGTTCGAACACTCGAACACCTATACGGATTCTACTGCATTGTGGCAGATATGTAAATACGGTGTTTACTTACCTTTTCTCACGCATTAGGGTTCGAACACTCGAACACCTATACGAAATCTCCTGCACATTGGCAGATATGTAAATACAGCGTTTACTTAACATTTCTCACACATTAGGGTTCGAACACTCGAACACCGATACGGATTCTCCTGCACAGTGGCCGATATGTAAATACGGCGTTTACTTACCGTTTCTCACGCATTACGGTTCGAACACTCGAACACCTATACGGATTCTCCTGCACAGTGGCCGATATGTAAATACGGCGTTTACTTACCGTTTCTCACGCATTACGGTTCGAACACTCGAACACCAATACGGATTCTCCTGCACAGTGGCAGATATGTAAATACGGCGTTTACTAACCATTTCTCATGCATTAGGGTTCGAACAATCGAACACCTATACGGATTCTCCTGCACAGTGTCAGATATGTAAATACGGCGTTTACTTACCATTTTGCACGCATTACGGTTCGAACACTCGAACACCTATACGGATTCTCCTACACAGTGGCAGATATGAAAATACGGTGTTTACTTACCATTTCTCACGCATTAGGGTTCGACCACTGGAACACCTATACGGATTCTCCTGCACAGTGGCAGATATGTAAATACGGCGTTTACTTACCATTTTGCACGCATTACGGTTCGAACACTCGAACACCTATACGGATTCTCCTACACAGTGGCAGATATGTAAATACGGCGTTTACTTACCATTTCTCACGCATTGGGGTTCGAACACTCGAACACCTATACGGATTCTCCTGCACAGTGGCAGATATGTAAATACGGCGTTTACTTACCATTTCTCATGCATTAGGGTTCGAACACTGGAACACCTATACGGATTCTCCTGCATAGTGGCAGATATGTGACTACGGCGTTTACTTACCATTTTGCACGCATTACGGTTCGAACACTCGAACACCTATACGGATTCTCCTGCACTGTGGCAGATATGTAAATATGGTGTTTACTTACCTTTTCTCACGCATTAGGGTTCGAACACTCGAACACCTATACGGAATCTCCTGCACATTGGCAGATATGTAAATACAGCGTTTACTTAACATTTCTCACACATTAGGGTTCGAACACTCGAACACCTATACGGATTCTCCTGCACAGTGGCCGATATGTAAATACGGCGTTTACTTACCGTTTCTCACGCATTACGGTTCGAACACTCGAACACCAATATGGATTCTCCTGCACAGTGGCAGATATGTAAATACGGCGTTTACTTACCATTTCTCATGCATTATGGTTCGAACACTCGAACACCTATACGGATTCTCCTGCACAGTGGCAGATATGTAAATACGGCGTTTACTTACCTTTTTGCACGCATTACGGTTCGAACACTCGAACACCTATACGGATTCTCCTACACAGTGGCAGATATGTAAATACGGTGTTTACTTACCATTTCTCACGGATTGGGGTTCGAACACTCGAACACCTATACGGATTCTCCTGCACAGTGGCAGATATGTAAATACGGCGTTTACTTACCATTTCTCGTGCATTAGGGTTCGAACACTGGAACACCTATACTGATTCTCCTGCATAGTGGCAGATATGTAAATACGGCGTTTACTTACCATTTTGCACGCATTACGGTTCGAACACTCGAACACCTATACGGATTCTACTGCATTGTGGCAGATATGTAAATACGGTGTTTACTTACCTTTTCTCACGCATTAGGGTTCGAACACTCGAACACCTATACGAAATCTCCTGCACATTGGCAGATATGTAAATACAGCGTTTACTTAACATTTCTCACACATTAGGGTTCGAACACTCGAACACCGATACGGATTCTCCTGCACAGTGGCCGATATGTAAATACGGCGTTTACTTACCGTTTCTCACGCATTACGGTTCGAACACTCGAACACCTATACGGATTCTCCTGCACAGTGGCCGATATGTAAATACGGCGTTTACTTACCGTTTCTTACGCATTACGGTTCGAACACTCGAACACCAATATGGATTCTCCTGCACAGTGGCAGATATGTAAATACGGCGTTTACTTACCATTTCTCATGCATTATGGTTCGAACACTCGAACACCTATACGGATTCTCCTGCACAGTGGCAGATATGTAAATACGGCGTTTACTTACCTTTTTGCACGCATTACGGTTCGAACACTCGAACACCTATACGGATTCTCCTACACAGTGGCAGATATGTAAATACGGTGTTTACTTACCATTTCTCACGGATTGGGGTTCGAACACTCGAACACCTATACGGATTCTCCTGCACAGTGGCAGATATGTAAATACGGCGTTTACTTACCATTTCTCGTGCATTAGGGTTCGAACACTGGAACACCTATACGGATTCTCCTGCATAGTGGCAGATATGTAAATACGGCGTTTACTTACCATTTTGCACGCATTACGGTTCGAACACTCGAACACCTATACGGATTCTACTGCATTGTGGCAGATATGTAAATACGGTGTTTACTTACCTTTTCTCACGCATTAGGGTTCGAACACTCGAACACCTATACGAAATCTCCTGCACATTGGCAGATATGTAAATACAGCGTTTACTTAACATTTCTCACACATTAGGGTTCGAACACTCGAACACCGATACGGATTCTCCTGCACAGTGGCCGATATGTAAATACGGCGTTTACTTACCGTTTCTCACGCATTACGGTTCGAACACTCGAACACCTATACGGATTCTCCTGCACAGTGGCCGATATGTAAATACGGCGTTTACTTACCGTTTCTCACGCATTACGGTTCGAACACTCGAACACCAATACGGATTCTCCTGCACAGTGGCAGATATGTAAATACGGCGTTTACTAACCATTTCTCATGCATTAGGGTTCGAACAATCGAACACCTATACGGATTCTCCTGCACAGTGTCAGATATGTAAATACGGCGTTTACTTACCATTTTGCACGCATTACGGTTCGAACACTCGAACACCTATACGGATTCTCCTACACAGTGGCAGATATGAAAATACGGTGTTTACTTACCATTTCTCACGCATTAGGGTTCGACCACTGGAACACCTATACGGATTCTCCTGCACAGTGGCAGATATGTAAATACGGCGTTTACTTACCATTTTGCACGCATTACGGTTCGAACACTCGAACACCTATACGGATTCTCCTACACAGTGGCAGATATGTAAATACGGCGTTTACTTACCATTTCTCACGCATTGGGGTTCGAACACTCGAACACCTATACGGATTCTCCTGCACAGTGGCAGATATGTAAATACGGCGTTTACTTACCATTTCTCATGCATTAGGGTTCGAACACTGGAACACCTATACGGATTCTCCTGCATAGTGGCAGATATGTAACTACGGCGTTTACTTACCATTTTGCACGCATTACGGTTCGAACACTCGAACACCTATACGGATTCTCCTGCACTGTGGCAGATATGTAAATATGTTGTTTACTTACCTTTTCTCACGCATTAGGGTTCGAACACTCGAACACCTATACGGAATCTCCTGCACATTGGCAGATATGTAAATACAGCGTTTACTTAACATTTCTCACACATTAGGGTTCGAACACTCGAACACCTATACGGATTCTCCTGCACAGTGGCCGATATGTAAATACGGCGTTTACTTACCGTTTCTCACGCATTACGGTTCGAACACTCGAACACCAATATAGATTCTCCTGCACAGTGGCAGATATGTAAATACGGCGTTTACTTACCATTTCTCATGCATTATGGTTCGAACACTCGAACACCTATACGGATTCTCCTGCACAGTGGCAAATATGTAAATACGGCGTTTACTTACCTTTTTGCACGCATTACGGTTCGAACACTCGAACACCTATACGGATTCTCCTACACAGTGGCAGATATGTAAATACGGTGTTTACTTACCATTTCTCACGGATTGGGGTTCGAACACTCGAACACCTATACGGATTCTCCTGCACAGTGGCAGATATGTAAATACGGCGTTTACTTACCATTTCTCGTGCATTAGGGTTCGAACACTGGAACACCTATACGGATTCTCCTGCATAGTGGCAGATATGTAAATACGGCGTTTACTTACCATTTTGCACGCATTACGGTTCGAACACTCGAACACCTATACGGATTCTACTGCATTGTGGCAGATATGTAAATACGGTGTTTACTTACCTTTTCTCACGCATTAGGGTTCGAACACTCGAACACCTATACGAAATCTCCTGCACATTGGCAGATATGTAAATACAGCGTTTACTTAACATTTCTCACACATTAGGGTTCGAACACTCGAACACCTATACGGATTCTCCTGCACAGTGGCCGATATGTAAATACGGCGTTTACTTACCGTTTCTCACGCATTACGGTTCGAACACTCGAACACCTATACGGATTCTCCTGCACAGTGGCCGATATGTAAATACGGCGTTTACTTACCGTTTCTCACGCATTACGGTTCGAACACTCGAACACCAATACGGATTCTCCTGCACAGTGGCAGATATGTAAATACGGCGTTTACTTACCATTTCTCATGCATTAGGGTTCGAACACTCGAACACCTATACGGATTCTCCTGCACAGTGGCAGATATGTAAATACGGCGTTTACTTACCATTTTGCACGCATTACGGTTCGAACACTCGAACACCTATACGGATTCTCCTACACAGTGGCAGATATGAAAATACGGTGTTTACTTACCATTTCTCACGCATTAGGGTTCGACCACTGGAACACCTATACGGATTCTCCTGCACAGTGGCAGATATGTAAATACGGCGTTTACTTACCATTTTGCACGCATTACGGTTCGAACACTCGAACACCTATACGGATTCTCCTACACAGTGGCAGATATGTAAATACGGCGTTTACTTACCATTTCTCACGCATTGGGGTTCGAACACTCGAACACCTATACGGATTCTCCTGCACAGTGGCAGATATGTAAATACGGCGTTTACTTACCATTTCTCATGCATTAGGGTTCGAACACTGGAACACCTATACGGATTCTCCTGCATAGTGGCAGATATGTAAATACGGCGTTTACTTACCATTTTGCACGCATTACGGTTCGAACACTCGAACACCTATACGGATTCTCCTGCACTGTGCCAGATATGTAAATATGGTGTTTACTTACCTTTTCTCACGCATTAGGGTTCGAACACTCGAACACCTATACGGAATCTCCTGCACATTGGCAGATATGTAAATACAGCGTTTACTTAACATTTCTCACACATTAGGGTTCGAACACTCGAACACCTATACGGATTCTCCTGCACAGTGGCCGATATGTAAATACGGCGTTTACTTACCGTTTCTCACGTATTACGGTTCGAACACTCGAACACCAATATGGATTCTCCTGCACAGTGGCAGATATGTAAATACGGCGTTTACTTACCATTTCTCATGCATTATGGTTCGAACACTCGAACACCTATATGGATTCTCCTGCACAGTGGCAGATATGTAAATACGGCGTTTACTTACCTTTTTGCACGCATTACGGTTCGAACACTCGAACACCTATACGGATTCTCCTACACAGTGGCAGATATGTAAATACGGTGTTTACTTACCATTTCTCACGGATTGGGGTTCGAACACTCGAACACCTATACGGATTCTCCTGCACAGTGGCAGATATGTAAATACGGCGTTTACTTACCATTTCTCGTGCATTAGGGTTCGAACACTGGAACAACTATACGGATTCTCCTGCATAGTGGCAGATATGTAAATACGGCGTTTACTTACCATTTTGCACGCATTACGGTTCGAACACTCGAACACCTATACGGATTCTACTGCATTGTGGCAGATATGTAAATACGGTGTTTACTTACCTTTTCTCCCGCATTAGGGTTCGAACACTCGAACACCTATACGAAATCTCCTGCACATTGGCAGATATGTAAATACAGCGTTTACTTAACATTTCTCACACATTAGGGTTCGAACACTCGAACACCTATACGGATTCTCCTGCACAGTGGCCGATATGTAAATACGGCGTTTACTTACCGTTTCTCACGCATTACGGTTCGAACACTCGAACACCTATACGGATTCTCCTGCACAGTGGCCGATATGTAAATACGGCGTTTACTTACCGTTTCTCATGCATTACGGTTCGAACACTCGAACACCAATACGGATTCTCCTGCACAGTGGCAGATATGTAAATACGGCGTTTACTTACCATTTCTCATGCATTAGGGTTCGAACACCCGAACACCTATACGGATTCTCCTGCACAGTGGCAGATATGTAAATACGGCGTTTACTTTCCATTTCCAACGCATTAGGCTTCAAACACTCGAACACCTATACGGATTCTCCTGCACAGTGGCAGATATGTAAATACGGCGTTTACTTACCGTTTCTCACGCATTACGGTTCGAACACTCGAACACCAATACGGATTCTCCTGCACAGTGGAAGATATGTAAATACGGCGTTTACTTACCATTTCTCATGCATTAGGGTTCGAACACTCGAACACCTATACGGATTCTCCTGCACAGTGGCAGATATGTAAATACGGCGTTTACTTACCATTTTGCACGCATTACGGTTCGAACACTCGAACACCTATACGGATTCTCCTACACAGTGGCAGATATGAAAATACGGTGTTTACTTACCATTTCTCACGCATTAGGGTTCGACCACTGGAACACCTATACGGATTCTCCTGCACAGTGGCAGATATGTAAATACGGCGTTTACTTACCATTTTGCACGCATTACGGTTCGAACACTCGAACACCTATACGGATTCTCCTACACAGTAGCAGATATGTAAATACGGCGTTTACTTACCATTTCTCACGCATTGGGGTTCGAACACTCGAACACCTATACGGATTCTCCTGCACAGTGGCAGATATGTAAATACGGCGTTTACTTACCATTTCTCATGCATTAGGGTTCGAACACTGGAACACCTATACGGATTCTCCTGCATAGTGCCAGATATGTAAATACGGCATTTACTTACCATTTTGCACGCATTACGGTTCGAACACTCGAACACCTATACGGATTCTCCTGCACTGTGGCAGATATGTAAATACGGTGTTTACTTACCTTTTCTCACGCATTAGGGTTCGAACACTCGAACACCTATACGGAATCTCCTGCACATTGGCAGATATGTAAATACAGCGTTTACTTAACATTTCTCACACATTAGGGTTCGAACACTCGAACACCTATACGGATTCTCCTGCACAGTGGCCGATATGTAAATACGGCGTTTACTTACCGTTTCTCACGCATTACGGTTCGAACACTCGAACACCAATACGGATTCTCCTGCACAGTGGCAGATATGTAAATACGGCGTTTACTTACCATTTCTCATGCATTAGGGTTCGAACACTCGAACACCTATACGGATTCTCCTGCACAGTGGCAGATATGTAAATACGGCGTTTACTTACCTTTTTGCACGCATTACGGTTCAAACACCCGAACACCTATACGGATTCTCCTACACAGTGGCAGATATGTAAATACGGTGTTTACTTACCATTTCTCACGGATTGGGGTTCGAACACTCGAACACCTATACGGATTCTCCTGCACAGTGGCAGATATGTAAATACGGCGTTTACTTACCATTTCTCGTGCATTAGGGTTCGAACACTGGAACAACTATACGGATTCTCCTGCATAGTGGCAGATATGTAAATACGGCGTTTACTTACCATTTTGCACGCATTACGGTTCGAACACTCGAACACCTATACGGATTCTACTGTATTGTGGCAGATATGTAAATACGGTGTTTACTTACCTTTTCTCACGCATTAGGGTTCGAACACTCGAACACCTATACGAAATCTCCTGCACATTGGCAGATATGTAAATACAGCGTTTACTTAACATTTCTCACACATTAGGGTTCGAACACTCGAACACCTATACGGATTCTCCTGCACAGTGGCCGATATGTAAATACGGCGTTTACTTACCGTTTCTCACGCATTACGGTTCGAACACTCGAACACCTATACGGATTCTCCTGCACAGTGGCCGATATGTAAATACGGCGTTTACTTACCGTTTCTCACGCATTACGGTTCGAACACTCGAACACCAATACGGATTCTCCTGCACAGTGGCAGATATGTAAATACGGCGTTTACTTACCATTTCTCATGCATTAGGGTTCGAACACCCGAACACCTATACGGATTCTCCTGCACAGTGGCAGATATGTAAATACGGCGTTTACTTTCCATTTCCAACGCATTAGGCTTCAAACACTCGAACACCTATACGGATTCTCCTGCACAGTGGCAGATATGTAAATACGGCGTTTACTTACCGTTTCTCACGCATTACGGTTCGAACACTCGAACACCAATACGGATTCTCCTGCACAGTGGAAGATATGTAAATACGGCGTTTACTTACCATTTCTCATGCATTAGGGTTCGAACACTCGAACACCTATACGGATTCTCCTGCACAGTGGCAGATATGTAAATACGGCGTTTACTTACCATTTTGCACGCATTACGGTTCGAACACTCGAACACCTATACGGATTCTCCTACACAGTGGCAGATATGAAAATACGGTGTTTACTTACCATTTCTCACGCATTAGGGTTCGACCACTGGAACACCTATACGGATTCTCCTGCACAGTGGCAGATATGTAAATACGGCGTTTACTTACCATTTTGCACGCATTACGGTTCGAACACTCGAACACCTATACGGATTCTCCTACACAGTAGCAGATATGTAAATACGGCGTTTACTTACCATTTCTCACGCATTGGGGTTCGAACACTCGAACACCTATACGGATTCTCCTGCACAGTGGCAGATATGTAAATACGGCGTTTACTTACCATTTCTCATGCATTAGGGTTCGAACACTGGAACACCTATACGGATTCTCCTGCATAGTGCCAGATATGTAAATACGGCATTTACTTACCATTTTGCACGCATTACGGTTCGAACACTCGAACACCTATACGGATTCTCCTGCACTGTGGCAGATATGTAAATACGGTGTTTACTTACCTTTTCTCACGCATTAGGGTTCGAACACTCGAACACCTATACGGAATCTCCTGCACATTGGCAGATATGTAAATACAGCGTTTACTTAACATTTCTCACACATTAGGGTTCGAACACTCGAACACCTATACGGATTCTCCTGCACAGTGGCCGATATGTAAATACGGCGTTTACTTACCGTTTCTCACGCATTACGGTTCGAACACTCGAACACCAATACGGATTCTCCTGCACAGTGGCAGATATGTAAATACGGCGTTTACTTACCATTTCTCATGCATTAGGGTTCGAACACTCGAACACCTATACGGATTCTCCTGCACAGTGGCAGATATGTAAATACGGCGTTTACTTACCTTTTTGCACGCATTACGGTTCAAACACCCGAACACCTATACGGATTCTCCTGCACAGTGGCAGATATGTAAATACGGCGTTTACTTTCAATTTCCAACGCATTAGGCTTCAAACACTCGAACACCTATACGGATTGTCCTCCACAGTGGCAGATATGTAAATACGGCGTTTACTTACCGTTTCTCACGCATTACGGTTCGAACACTCGAACACCAATACGGTTTCTCCTGCACAGTGGCAGATATGTAAATGCGGCGTTTACTTACCGTTTCTCATGCATTAGGGTTCGAACACTCGAACACCTATACGGGTTCTCCTGCACAGTGGCATATATGTAAATACGGCGTTTACTTACCTTTTTGCACGCATTATGATTCGAACACCCGAACACCTATACGGATTCTCCATCACAGTGGCAGATATGTAAATACGGCGTTTACTTACCATTTCCAACGCATTACGGTTCGAACACTCGAACACCTATACGGATTCTCCTGCACAGTGGCAGATATGTAAATACGGCGTTTACTTACCATTTCCAACGCCTTATGGTTCGAACACTCGAACACCTATACGGATTCTCCTCTCCAGTGGCAGATATGTAAATACGGCGTTTACTTACCATTTCTCATGCATTAGTGTTCGAATACGGATTCTCCTCTCCAGTGGCAGATATGTAAATACGGCGTTTTACTTACCATTTCTCATGCATTAGTGTTCGAAACACTGGAACACATATATGGATTCTCCAGCACAGTGGCAGATATGTAAATATGGCGTTTTACTTACCATTTTGCATGCATTACGGTTCAAACACTCGAACACCTATACGGATTCTCCTACACAGTGGCAGATATATAAATACGGTGTTTACTTACCATTTCTCACGCATTCGGGTTTCGAACACACGCGAACACCTATACGGATTCTCCTGCACAGTGGCAGATATGTAAATACGGCGTTTACTTACCATTTCTCATGCATTAGGGTTCGAACACTCGAACACCTATACGGAATCTCCTGCACAGTGGCAGATATGTAAATACAGCGTTTACTTACCATTTCTCACGCATTAGGGTTCGAACACTCGAACACCTTTACGGATTCTCCTGCACAGTGGCAGATATGTAAATACAGCGTTACTTACCTTTTTGCACGCATTACGGTTCGAAACACCCGAAACACCTATACGGATTCTCCTGCACAGTGGCAGACATGTAAATACGGCGTTTACTTTCCATTTCCAACGCATTAGGGTGCAAACACTCGAACACCTATACGGATTCTCCTGCACAGTGGCAGATATGTAAATACGGCGTTTACTTACCGTTTCTCACGCATTACGGTTCGAACACTCGAACACCAATACGGATTTTCCTGCACAGTGGCAGATATGTAAATACGGCGTTTACTTACCATTTCTCATGCATTAGGGTTCGAACACTCGAACACCTATACGGATTCTCCTGCACAGTGGCATATATGTAAATACGGCGTTTACTTACCATTTTGCACGCATTGTGGTTCGAACACCCGAACACCTATACGGATTCTCCAGCACAGTGGCAGATATGTAAATACGGCGTTTACTTACCATTTCCAACGCGTTAGGGTTCGAAACACTCGAACACCTATACGGATTCTCCTGCACAGTGGCAGATATGTAAATACGGCGTTTTACTTACCATTTCCAACGCATTGGGGTTTGAACACTCGAACACCTATACGGATTCTCCTGCACAGTGGCAGATATGTAAATACGGGCGTTTACTTACCATTTCTCATGCATTAGGGTTCGAACACTCGAACAGCTATACGGATTCTCCTGCATAGTGGCAGATATGTAAATACGGCGTTTACTTACCATTTTGCACGCATTACGGTTCGAACACTCGAACACCTATATGGATTCTCCTGCACTGTGGCAGATATGTAAATACGGTGTTTACTTACCTTTTTCTCACGCATTAGAGTTCGAACACTCGAACACCTATACGGAATCTCCTGCACAGTGGCAGATATGTAAATACAGCGTTTCCTTACCATTTCTCACGCATTAGGGTTCGAAACACTCGAACACCTATACGGATTCTCCCTGCACAGTGGCAGATATGTAAATACGGCGTTTACTTACCGTTTCTCACGCATTACGGTTCGAACACTCGAACACCAATACGGATTCTCCTGCACAGTGGCAGATATGTAAATACGGCGTTTACTTACCATTTCTCATGCATTAGGGTTCGAACACTCGACCACCTATACGGATTCTCCTGCACAGTGGCATATATGTAAATACGGCGTTTTACTTACCCTTTTGCACGCATTATGATTCGAACACCCGAACACCTATACGGATTCTCCAGCACAGTGGCAGATATGTAAATACGGCGTTTACTTACCATTTCCAACGCATTACGGTTCGAACACTCGAACACCTATACGGATTCTCCTGCACAGTGGCAGATATGTAAATACGGCGTTTACTTACCATTTCCAACGCCTTGGGGTTCGAACACTCGAACACCTATACGGATTCTCCTGCCCAGTGGCAGATATGTAAATACGGCGTTTTACTTACCATTTCTCATGCATTAGGGTTCAAACACTCGAACACCTATACGGATTCTCCTGCACAGTGGCAGATATGTAAATACGGCGTTTGCTTACCTTTTTGCACGCATTACGGTTCGAACACACCGAACACCTATACGGAATTCTCCTGCACAGTGGCAGATATGTAAATACGGCGTTTACTTACCATTTCCAACGCATTAAGGTTCGAAACACTCGAACACCTATACGGATTCTCCTGCACAGTGGCAGATATGTAAATACGGCATTTACTTACCATTTCCAACGCATTGGGGTTCGAACACTCGAACACCTATACGGATTCTCCTGCACAGTGGCAGATATGTAAATACGGGCGTTTACTTACCGTTTCTCACGCATTACGGTTCGAACGCTCGAACACCAATACGGATTCTCCTGCACAGTGGCAGATATGTAAATACGGCGTTTACTTACCATTTCTCATGCATTAGGGTTCGAACACTCGAACACTCGAACACCTATACGGATTCTCCTACACAGTGGCATATATGTAAATACGGCGTTTACTTACCTTTTTGCACGCATTATGGTTCGAACACCCGAACACCTATACGGATTCTCCAGCACAGTGGCAGATATGTAAATACGGTGTTTACTTACCATTTCCAACGCGTTAGGGTTCGAACACTCGAACACCTATACGGATTCTCCTGCACAGTGGCAGATATGTAAATACGGCGTTTACTTACGCATTTCCAACGCATTGGGGTTCGAACACTCGAACACCTATTACGGATTCTCCTGCACAGTGGCAGATATGTAAATACGGCGTTTACTTACCATTTCTCATGCATTAGGGGTTCGAACACTCGAACAGCTATACGGATTCTCCTGCATAGTGGCAGATATGTAAATACGGCGTTTACTTACCATTTTTGCACGCATTACGGTTCGAACACTCGAACACCTATACGGATTCTCCTGCACTGTGGCAGATATGTAAATACGGTGTTTACTTACCTTTTCTCACGCATTAGGGTTCGAACACTCGAACACCTATACGGAATCTCCTGCACATTGGCAGATATGTAAAATACAGCGTTTACTTAACATTTCTCACACATTAGGGTTCGAACACTCGAACACCTATACGGATTCTCCCTGCACAGTGGCCGATATGTAAATACGGGCGTTTACTTACCGTTTCTCACGCATTACGGTTCGAACACTCGAACACCAATACGGATTCTCCTGCAACAGTGGCAGATATGTAAATACTGGCGTTTACTTACCATTTCTCTATATGGATTCTCCAGCACAGTGGCAGATATGTAAATATGGCGTTTACTTACCATTTTGCATGCATTACGGTTCGAACACTCGAACACCTATACGGATTCTCCTACACAGTGGCAGATATATAAATACGGTGTTTACTTACCATTTCTCACGCATTCGGGTTCGAACACGCGAACACCTATACGGATTCTCCTGCACAGTGGCAGATATGTAAATACGGCGTTTACTTACCATTTCTCATGCATTAGGGTTCGAACACTCGAACACCTATACGGAATCTCCTGCACAGTGGCAGATATGTAAATACAGCGTTTACTTACCATTTCTCACGCATTAGGGTTCGAACACTCGAACACCTTTACGGATTCTCCTGCACAGTGACAGATATGTAAATACAGCGTTACTTACCTTTTTGCACGCATTACGGTTCGAACACCCGAACACCTATACGGATTCTCCTGCACAGCGGCAGACATGTAAATACGGCGTTTACTTTCCATTTCCAACGCATTAGGGTGCAAACACTCGAACACCTATACGGATTCTCCTGCACAGTGGCAGATATGTAAATACGGCGTTTACTTACCGTTTCTCACGCATTACGGTTCGAACACTCGAACACCAATACGGATTTTCCTGCACAGTGGCAGATATGTAAATACGGCGTTTACTTACCATTTCTCATGCATTAGGGTTCGAACACTCGAACACCTATACGGATTCTCCTGCACAGTGGCATATATGTAAATACGGCGTTTACTTACCATTTTGCACGCATTGTGGTTCGAACACCCGAACACCTATACGGATTCTCCAGCACAGTGGCAGATATGTAAATACGGCGTTTACTTACCATTTCCAACGCGTTAGGGTTCGAACACTCGAACACCTATACGGATTCTCCTGCACAGTGGCAGATATGTAAATACGGCGTTTACTTACCATTTCCAACGCATTGGGGTTTGAACACTCGAACACCTATACGGATTCTCCTGCACAGTGGCAGATATGTAAATACGGCGTTTACTTACCATTTCTCATGCATTAGGGTTCGAACACTCGAACAGCTATACGGATTCTCCTGCATAGTGGCAGATATGTAAATACGGCGTTTACTTACCATTTTGCACGCATTACGGTTCGAACACTCGAACACCTATATGGATTCTCCTGCACTGTGGCAGATATGTAAATACGGTGTTTACTTACCTTTTCTCACGCATTAGAGTTCGAACACTCGAACACCTATACGGAATCTCCTGCACAGTGGCAGATATGTAAATACAGCGTTTCCTTACCATTTCTCACGCATTAGGGTTCGAACACTCGAACACCTATACGGATTCTCCTGCACAGTGGCAGATATGTAAATACGGCGTTTACTTACCGTTTCTCACGCATTACGGTTCGAACACTCGAACACCAATACGGATTCTCCTGCACAGTGGCAGATATGTAAATACGGCGTTTACTTTCCATTTCCAACGCATTAGGGTGCAAACACTCGAACACCTATACGGATTCTCCTGCACGGTGGCAGATATGTAAATACGGCGTTTACTTACCGTTTCTCACGCATTACGGTTCGAACACTCGAACACCAATACGGATTTTCCTGCACAGTGGCAGATATGTAAATACGGCGTTTACTTACCATTTCTCATGCATTAGGGTTCGAACACTCGAACACCTATACGGATTCTCCTGCACAGTGGCATATATGTAAATACGGCGTTTACTTACCATTTTGCACGCATTGTGGTTCGAACACCCGAACACCTATACGGATTCTCCAGCACAGTGGCAGATATGTAAATACGGCGTTTACTTACCATTTCCAACGCGTTAGGGTTCGAACACTCGAACACCTATACGGATTCTCCTGCACAGTGGCAGATATGTAAATACGGCGTTTACTTACCATTTCCAACGCATTGGGGTTTGAACACTCGAACACCTATACGGATTCTCCTGCACAGTGGCAGATATGTAAATACGGCGTTTACTTACCATTTCTCATGCATTAGGGTTCGAACACTCGAACAGCTATACGGATTCTCCTGCATAGTGGCAGATATGTAAATACGGCGTTTACTTACCATTTTGCACGCATTACGGTTCGAACACTCGAACACCTATATGGATTCTCCTGCACTGTGGCAGATATGTAAATACGGTGTTTACTTACCTTTTCTCACGCATTAGAGTTCGAACACTCGAACACCTATACGGAATCTCCTGCACAGTGGCAGATATGTAAATACAGCGTTTCCTTACCATTTCTCACGCATTAGGGTTCGAACACTCGAACACCTATACGGATTCTCCTGCACAGTGGCAGATATGTAAATACGGCGTTTACTTACCGTTTCTCACGCATTACGGTTCGAACACTCGAACACCAATACGGATTCTCCTGCACAGTGGCAGATATGTAAATACGGCGTTTACTTACCATTTCTCATGCATTAGGGTTCGAACACTCGACCACCTATACGGATTCTCCTGCACAGTGGCATATATGTAAATACGGCGTTTACTTACCCTTTTGCACGCATTATGATTCGAACACCCGAACACCTATACGGATTCTCCAGCACAGTGGCAGATATGTAAATACGGCGTTTACTTACCATTTCCAACGCATTACGGTTCGAACACTCGAACACCTATACGGATTCTCCTGCACAGTGGCAGATATGTAAATACGGCGTTTACTTACCATTTCCAACGCCTTGGGGTTCGAACACTCGAACACCTATACGGATTCTCCTGCCCAGTGGCAGATATGTAAATACGGCGTTTACTTACCATTTCTCATGCATTAGGGTTCAAACACTCGAACACCTATACGGATTCTCCTGCACAGTGGCAGATATGTAAATACGGCGTTTGCTTACCTTTTTGCACGCATTACGGTTCGAACACCCGAACACCTATACGGATTCTCCTGCACAGTGGCAGATATGTAAATACGGCGTTTACTTACCATTTCCAACGCATTAAGGTTCGAACACTCGAACACCTATACGGATTCTCCTGCACAGTGGCAGATATGTAAATACGGCATTTACTTACCATTTCCAACGCATTGGGGTTCGAACACTCGAACACCTATACGGATTCTCCTGCACAGTGGCAGATATGTAAATACGGCGTTTACTTACCGTTTCTCACGCATTACGGTTCGAACGCTCGAACACCAATACGGATTCTCCTGCACAGTGGCAGATATGTAAATACGGCGTTTACTTACCATTTCTCATGCATTAGGGTTCGAACACTCGAACACCTATACGGATTCTCCTACACAGTGGCATATATGTAAATACGGCGTTTACTTACCTTTTTGCACGCATTATGGTTCGAACACCCGAACACCTATACGGATTCTCCAGCACAGTGGCAGATATGTAAATACGGTGTTTACTTACCATTTCCAACGCGTTAGGGTTCGAACACTCGAACACCTATACGGATTCTCCTGCACAGTGGCAGATATGTAAATACGGCGTTTACTTACCATTTCCAACGCATTGGGGTTCGAACACTCGAACACCTATACGGATTCTCCTGCACAGTGGCAGATATGTAAATACGGCGTTTACTTACCATTTCTCATGCATTAGGGTTCGAACACTCGAACAGCTATACGGATTCTCCTGCATAGTGGCAGATATGTAAATACGGCGTTTACTTACCATTTTGCACGCATTACGGTTCGAACACTCGAACACCTATACGGATTCTCCTGCACTGTGGCAGATATGTAAATACGGTGTTTACTTACCTTTTCTCACGCATTAGGGTTCGAACACTCGAACACCTATACGGAATCTCCTGCACATTGGCAGATATGTAAATACAGCGTTTACTTAACATTTCTCACACATTAGGGTTCGAACACTCGAACACCTATACGGATTCTCCTGCACAGTGGCCGATATGTAAATACGGCGTTTACTTACCGTTTCTCACGCATTACGGTTCGAACACTCGAACACCAATACGGATTCTCCTGCACAGTGGCAGATATGTAAATACGGCGTTTACTTACCATTTCTCATGCATTAGTGTTCGAACACTGGAACACATATATGGATTCTCCAGCACAGTGGCAGATATGTAAATATGGCGTTTACTTACCATTTTGCATGCATTACGGTTCGAACACTCGAACACCTATACGGATTCTCCTACACAGTGGCAGATATATAAATACGGTGTTTACTTACCATTTCTCACGCATTCGGGTTCGAACACGCGAACACCTATACGGATTCTCCTGCACAGTGGCAGATATGTAAATACGGCGTTTACTTACCATTTCTCATGCATTAGGGTTCGAACACTCGAACACCTATACGGAATCTCCTGCACAGTGGCAGATATGTAAATACAGCGTTTACTTACCATTTCTCACGCATTAGGGTTCGAACACTCGAACACCTTTACGGATTCTCCTGCACAGTGACAGATATGTAAATACAGCGTTACTTACCTTTTTGCACGCATTACGGTTCGAACACCCGAACACCTATACGGATTCTCCTGCACAGCGGCAGACATGTAAATACGGCGTTTACTTTCCATTTCCAACGCATTAGGGTGCAAACACTCGAACACCTATACGGATTCTCCTGCACAGTGGCAGATATGTAAATACGGCGTTTACTTACCGTTTCTCACGCATTACGGTTCGAACACTCGAACACCAATACGGATTTTCCTGCACAGTGGCAGATATGTAAATACGGCGTTTACTTACCATTTCTCATGCATTAGGGTTCGAACACTCGAACACCTATACGGATTCTCCTGCACAGTGGCATATATGTAAATACGGCGTTTACTTACCATTTTGCACGCATTGTGGTTCGAACACCCGAACACCTATACGGATTCTCCAGCACAGTGGCAGATATGTAAATACGGCGTTTACTTACCATTTCCAACGCGTTAGGGTTCGAACACTCGAACACCTATACGGATTCTCCTGCACAGTGGCAGATATGTAAATACGGCGTTTACTTACCATTTCCAACGCATTGGGGTTTGAACACTCGAACACCTATACGGATTCTCCTGCACAGTGGCAGATATGTAAATACGGCGTTTACTTACCATTTCTCATGCATTAGGGTTCGAACACTCGAACAGCTATACGGATTCTCCTGCATAGTGGCAGATATGTAAATACGGCGTTTACTTACCATTTTGCACGCATTACGGTTCGAACACTCGAACACCTATATGGATTCTCCTGCACTGTGGCAGATATGTAAATACGGTGTTTACTTACCTTTTCTCACGCATTAGAGTTCGAACACTCGAACACCTATACGGAATCTCCTGCACAGTGGCAGATATGTAAATACAGCGTTTCCTTACCATTTCTCACGCATTAGGGTTCGAACACTCGAACACCTATACGGATTCTCCTGCACAGTGGCAGATATGTAAATACGGCGTTTACTTACCGTTTCTCACGCATTACGGTTCGAACACTCGAACACCAATACGGATTCTCCTGCACAGTGGCAGATATGTAAATACGGCGTTTACTTACCATTTCTCATGCATTAGGGTTCGAACACTCGACCACCTATACGGATTCTCCTGCACAGTGGCATATATGTAAATACGGCGTTTACTTACCCTTTTGCACGCATTATGATTCGAACACCCGAACACCTATACGGATTCTCCAGCACAGTGGCAGATATGTAAATACGGCGTTTACTTACCATTTCCAACGCATTACGGTTCGAACACTCGAACACCTATACGGATTCTCCTGCACAGTGGCAGATATGTAAATACGGCGTTTACTTACCATTTCCAACGCCTTGGGGTTCGAACACTCGAACACCTATACGGATTCTCCTGCCCAGTGGCAGATATGTAAATACGGCGTTTACTTACCATTTCTCATGCATTAGGGTTCAAACACTCGAACACCTATACGGATTCTCCTGCACAGTGGCAGATATGTAAATACGGCGTTTGCTTACCTTTTTGCACGCATTACGGTTCGAACACCCGAACACCTATACGGATTCTCCTGCACAGTGGCAGATATGTAAATACGGCGTTTACTTACCATTTCCAACGCATTACGGTTCGAACACTCGAACACCTATACGGATTCTCCTGCACAGTGGCAGATATGTAAATACGGCGTTTACTTACCATTTCCAACGCCTTGGGGTTCGAACACTCGAACACCTATACGGATTCTCCTGCCCAGTGGCAGATATGTAAATACGGCGTTTACTTACCATTTCTCATGCATTAGGGTTCAAACACTCGAACACCTATACGGATTCTCCTGCACAGTGGCAGATATGTAAATACGGCGTTTGCTTACCTTTTTGCACGCATTACGGTTCGAACACCCGAACACCTATACGGATTCTCCTGCACAGTGGCAGATATGTAAATACGGCGTTTACTTACCATTTCCAACGCATTAAGGTTCGAACACTCGAACACCTATACGGATTCTCCTGCACAGTGGCAGATATGTAAATACGGCGTTTACTTACCATTTCCAACGCATTGGGGTTCGAACAATCGAACACCTATACGGATTCTCCTGCACAGTGGCAGATATGTAAATACGGCATTTACTTACCATTTCTCATGCATTAGGGTTCGAACACTGGAACACCTATACGGCTTCTCCTGCACAGTGGCAGATATGTAAATACGGCGTTTACTTACCATTTTGCACGCATTACGGTTCGAACACTCGAACACCTATACGGATTCTCCTACACAGTGGCAGATATATAAATACGGTGTTTACTTACCATTTCTCACGCATTAGGGTTCGAACAGTCGAACACCTATACGGATTCTCCTGCACAGTGGCAGATATGTAAATACGGCGTTTACTTACCATTTCTCATGCATTAGGGTTCGAACACTCGAACACCTATACAGATTCTCCTGCATAGTGGCAGATATGTAAATACGGCGTTTACTTACCATTTTGCACGCATTACGGTTCGAACACTCGAACACCTATACGGATTCTCCTGCACTGTGGCAGATATGTAAATAAGGTCTTTACTTACCTTTTCTCACGCATTAGGGTTCGAACACTCGAACACCTATACGGAATCTCCTGCACAGTGGCAGATATGTAAATACAGCGTTTACTCACCATTTCTCACGCATTAGGGTTCGAACACTCGAACACCTATACGGATTCTCCTGCACAACGGCAGATATGTAAATACGGCGTTTACTTACCGTTTCTCAAGCATTACGGTTCGAACACTCGAACACCAATACGGATTCTCCTGCACAGTGGCAGATATGTAAATACGGCGTTTACTTACCATTTCTCATGCATTAGGGTTCGAACACTCGAACACCTATACGGATTCTCCTGCACAGTGGCAGATATGTAAATACGGCGTTTGCTTACCTTTTTGCACGCATTACAGTTCGAACACCCGAACACCTATGTTGATTCTCCTGCACGGTGGCAGATATGTAAATACGGCGTTTACTTACCATTTCCAACCCATTGGGGTTCGATCACTCGCACACCTATACGGATTCTCCTGCACAGTGGCAGATATGTAAATACGGCGTTTACTTACCATTTCCAACGCATTGGGGTTCGAACACTCGAACACCTATACGGATTCTCCCTCACAGTGGCAGATATGTAAATACGGCGTTTACTTACCATTTCTCAGGCATTAGGGTTCGAACACTGGAACACCTATACGGATTCTCCTGTACAGTGGCAGATATGTAAATACGGCGTTTACTTACCATTTTGCACGCATTACGATTCGAACACTCGAACACCTATACGGATTCTCCTACACAGTGGCAGATATGTAAATACGGGGTTTACTTACCATTTCTCACGCATTAGGGTTCGAACACTCGAACACCTATACGGATTCTTCTGCACAGTGGCAGATTTGTAAATACGGCGTTTACTTACCATTTCTCATGCATTAGGGTTCGAACACTCGAACACCTATACGGATTCTCCTGCATACTGGCAGATATGTAAATACGGCGTTTACTTACCATTTTGCACGCATTACGGTTCGAACACTCAAACACCTATACGGATTCTCCTGCACTGTGGCAGATATGTAAATACGGTGTTTACTTACCTTTTCTCACGCATTAGGGTTCGAACACTCGAACACCTATACGGAATCTCCTGCACTGTGGCAGATATGTAAATACAGCGTTTACTTACCATTTCTCACGCATTAGGGTTCGAACACTCGAACACCTATACGGATTCTCCTGCACAGTGGCAGATATGTAAACACGGCGTTTACTTACCATTTCTCACGCATTACGGATCGAACACTCGAACACCAATACGGATTCTCCTGCACAGTGGCAGATATGTAAATACGGCGTTTACTTACCATTTCTCATGCATTAGGGTTCGAACACACGAACACCTATACGGATTCTCCTGCACAGTGGCAGATATGTAAATACGGCGTTTACATACCATTTCTCATGCATTAGGGTTCGAACACTGGAACACCTATACGGATTCTCCTGCACAGTGGCAGATATGTAAATACGGCGTTTACTTACCATTTTGCACGCATTACGGTTCGAACACTCGAACACCTATACGGATTCTCCTACATAGTGGCAGATATGTAAATACGGTGTTTACTTACCATTTCTCACGCATTAGTGCTCGAACACACGAACACCTATACGGATTCTCCTGCACAGTGGCAGATATGTAAATACGGCGTTTACTTACCATTTCTCATGCATTAGGGTTCGAACACTCGAACACCTATACGGATTCTCCTGCATAGTAGCAGATATGTAAATATGGCGTTTACTTACCATTTTGCACGCATTACGATTCGAACACTCGAACACCTATACGGATTCTCCTGCACTGTTGCAGATATGTAAATACGGTGTTTACTTACCTTTTCTCATGCATTAGGGGTTCGAACACTCGAACACCTATACGGAATCTCCTGCACAGTGGCAGATATGTAAATACAGCGTTTACTTACCATTTCTCACGCATTAGGGTTCGAACACTCGAACACCTTTACGGATTCTCCTGCACAGTAGCAGATATGTAAATACGGCGTTACTTACCTTTTTGCACGCATTACGGTTCGAACACCCGAACACCTATACGGATTCTCCTGCACAGTGGCAGATATGTAAATACGGCGTTTACTTTCCATTTCCAACGCATTATGGTGCAAACACTCGAACACCTATACGGATTCTCCTGCACAGTGGCAGATATGTAAATACGGCGTTTACTTACCGTTTCTCACGCATTACGGTTCGAACACTCGAACACCAAGACGGATTCTCCTGCACAGTGGCAGATATGTAAATACGGCGTTTACTTACCATTTCTCATGCATTACGGTTCGAATACTCGAACACCTATACGGATTCTCTTGCACAGTGGCATATATGTAAATGCGGCGTTTACTTACCTTTTTGCACGCATTATGGTTCGAACACCCGAACACCTATACGGATTCTCCAGCACAGTGGCAGATATGTAAATACGGCGTTTACTTACCATTTCCAACGCGTTAGGGTTCGAACACTCGAACACCTATACGGATTCTCCTGCACAGTGGCAGATATGTAAATACGGCGTTTACTTACCATTTCCAACGCATTGGGGTTCGAACACTCGAACACCTATACGGATTCTCCTGCACAGTGGCAGATATGTAAATACGGCGTTTACTTACCATTTCTCATGCATTAGGGTTCGAACACTCGAACAGCTTTACGGATTCTCCTGCATAGTGGCAGATATGTAAATACGGCGTTTACTTACCATTTTGCACGCATTACGGTTCGAACACTCGAACACCTATACGGATTCTCCTGCACTGTGGCAGATATGTAAATACGGTGTTTACTTACCTTTTCTCACGCATTAGGGTTCGAACACTCGAACACCTATACGGAATCTCCTGCACAGTGGCAGATGTGTAAATACAGCGTTTAGTTACCATTTCTCACGCATTAGGGTTCGAACACTCGAACACCTATACGGATTCTCCTGCACAGTGGCAGATATGTAAATACGGCGTTTACTTACCGTTTCTCACGCATTACGGTTCGAACACTCGAACACCAATACGGATTCTCCTGCACAGTGGCAGATATGAAAATACGGCGTTTACTTACCGATTTCTCATGCATTAGGGTTCGAACACTCGAACACCTATACAGATTCTCCTGCATAGTGGCAGATACTTAAATACGGCGTTTACTTACCATTTCTCATGCATTAGGGTTCAAACACTCGAACACCTATACAGATTCTCCTGCATAGTGGCAGATATGTAAATACGGTGTTTACTTACCATTTCTCACGCATTACGGTTCGAACACTCGAACACCTATACGGATTCTCCTGCACAGTGGCAGATATGTAAATACGGCGTTTACTTACCATTTCTCATGCATTAGGGTTCGAACACTCGAACACCTATACAGATTCTCCTGCATAGTGACAGATACGTAAATACGGCGTTTACTTACCATTTTGCACGCATTACGGTTCGAACACTCGAAACACCTATACGGATTCTCCTGCACTGTAGCAGATATGTAAATAAGGTGTTTACTTACCTTTTCTCACGCATTAGGGTTCGAACACTCGAACACCTATACGGAATCTCCTGCACAGTGGCAGATATGTAAATACAGCGTTTACTCACCATTTCTCACGTATTAGGGTTCGACCACTCGAACACCTATACGGATTCTCCTGCACTAGTGGCAGATATGTAAATACGGCGTTTACTTACCGTTTCTCAAGCATTACTGTTCGAACACTCGAACACCAATACGGATTCTCTTGCACAGTGGCAGATATGTAAATACGGCGTTTACTTACCATTTCTCACGCATTAGGGTTCGAACACTCGAACACCTATACGGATTCTCCTGCACAGTGGCAGATATGTAAATACGGCGTTTACTTACCTTTTTGCACGCATTACGGTTCGAACAACCCGAACACCTATGTGGATTCTCCTGCACGGTGGCAGATATGCAAATACGGCGTTTACTTACCATTTCCAACCCATTGGGGTTCGATCACTCGAACACCTATACGGATTCTCCTGCACAGTGGCAGATATGTAAATACGGCGTTTACTTACCATTTCCAACGCATTGGGGTTCGAACACTCGAACACCTATACGGATTCTCCTGCACAGTGGCAGATATGTAAATACGGCGTTTACTTACCATTTCTCATGCATTAGGGTTCGAACACTGGAACACCTATACGGATTCTCCTGCACAGTGGCAGATATGTAAATACGGCGTTTACTTACCATTTTGCACGCATTACGGTTCGAACACTCGAACACCTATACTGGATTCTCCTACACAATGGCTGATATGTAAATACGGGGTTTACAAACCATTTCTCACGCATTAGGGTTCGAACACTCGAACACCTATACGGGATTCTTCTGCACAGTGGCAGATTTGTAAATACGGCGTTTACTTACCATTTCTCATGCATTAGGGTTCAAACACTCGAACACCTATACGGATTCTCCTGCATTGTGGCAGATATGTAAATACGGCGTTTACTTACCATTTTGCACGCATTACGGTTCGAACACTCAAACACCTATACGGATTCTCCTACACTGTGGCAGATATGTAAATACGGTGTTTACTTACCTTTTCTCACGCATTAGGGTTCGAACGAACACTCGAACACCTATACGGAATCTCCTGCACTGTGGCAGATATGTAAATACAGCGTTTACTTACCATTTCTCACGCATTAGGGTTCGAACACTCGAACACCTATACGGATTCTCCTGCACAGTGGCAGATATGTAAATACGGCGTTTTACTTACCGTTTCTCATGCATTACGGTTCGAACACTCGAACACCAATACGGATACTCCTGCACAGTGGCAGATATGTAAATACGGCGTTTACTTACCATTTCTCATATATTAGGGTTCGAACACCCGAACACCTATACGGATTCTCCTGCACAGTGGCAGATATGTAAATACGGCGTTTACTTACCCTTTCCAACGCATTGGGGTTCGAACACTCGAGCACCTATACGGATTCTCCTGCACAGTGGCAGATATGTAAATACGGCGTTTACTTACCATTTCCAACGCATTGGGCTTCGAACACTCGAACACCAATACAGATTCTCCTGCACAGTGGCAGATATGTAAATACGGCGTTTACAACCCATTTCTCATGCATTAGGGTTCGAACACTCGAACACCTATATGGATTATCCTGCATAGTGGCAGATATGTAAATACGGCGTTTATTTACCATTTCCAACGCATTGGGGGTTCGAACACTCGAACACCTATACGGATTCTCCTGCACAGTGGCAGATATGTAAATACGGCGTTTACTTACCATTTCTCATGCATTAGGGTTCGAACACTGGAACACCTATACGGCTTCTCCTGCACAGTGGCAGATATGTAAATACGGCGTTTACTTACCATTTTGCACGCATTACGGTTCGAACACTCGAACACCTATACGGATTCTCCTGCACTATGGCAGATATGTAAATACGGTGTTTACTTACCTTTTCTCACGCATTAGGGTTCGAACACTCGAACACCTATACGGAGACTCCTGCACAGTGGCAGATATGTAAATACAGCGTTTACTTACCATTTCTCACGCATTAGGGTTCGAACACTCGAACGCCTTTACGGATTCTCCTGCACAGTGGCAGATATGTAAATACGGCGTTACTTACCTTTTTGCACGCATTACGGTTCGAACACCCGAACACCTATACGGATTCTCCTGCACAGTGGCAGATATGTAAATACGGCGTTTACTTACCGTTTCTCACGCATTACGGTTCGAACACTCGAACACCAATACGGATTCTCCTGCACAGTGGCAGATATGTAAATACGGCGTTTACTTACCATTTCTCATGCATTAGGGTTCGGACACTCGAACACCTATACGGATTCTCCTGCACAGTGGCATATATGTAAATACGGCGTTTACTTACCTTTTTGCACGCATTATGGTTCGAACACCCGAACACCTATGTGGATTCTCCTGCACGGTGGCAGATATGCAAATACGGCGTTTACTTACCATTTCCAACCCATTGGGGTTCGATCACTCGAACACCTATACGGATTCTCCTGCACAGTGGCAGATATGTAAATACGGCGTTTACTTACCATTTCCAACGCATTGGGGTTCGAACACTCGAACACCTATACGGATTCTCCTGCACAGTGGCAGATATGTAAATACGGCGTTTACTTACCATTTCTCATGCATTAGGGTTCGAACACTGGAACACCTATACGGATTCTCCTGCACAGTGGCAGATATGTAAATACGGCGTTTACTTACCATTTTGCACGCATTACGGTTCGAACACTCGAACACCTATACGGATTCTCCTACACAATGGCTGATATGTAAATACGGGGTTTACAAACCATTTCTCACGCATTAGGGTTCGAACACTCGAACACCTATACGGATTCTTCTGCACAGTGGCAGATTTGTAAATACGGCGTTTACTTACCATTTCTCATGCATTAGGGTTCAAACACTCGAACACCTATACGGATTCTCCTGCATTGTGGCAGATATGTAAATACGGCGTTTACTTACCATTTTGCACGCATTACGGTTCGAACACTCAAACACCTATACGGATTCTCCTACACTGTGGCAGATATGTAAATACGGTGTTTACTTACCTTTTCTCACGCATTAGGGTTCGAACACTCGAACACCTATACGGAATCTCCTGCACTGTGGCAGATATGTAAATACAGCGTTTACTTACCATTTCTCACGCATTAGGGTTCGAACACTCGAACACCTATACGGATTCTCCTGCACAGTGGCAGATATGTAAATACGGCGTTTACTTACCGTTTCTCATGCATTACGGTTCGAACACTCGAACACCAATACGGATACTCCTGCACAGTGGCAGATATGTAAATACGGCGTTTACTTACCATTTCTCATATATTAGGGTTCGAACACCCGAACACCTATACGGATTCTCCTGCACAGTGGCAGATATGTAAATACGGCGTTTACTTACCCTTTCCAACGCATTGGGGTTCGAACACTCGAGCACCTATACGGATTCTCCTGCACAGTGGCAGATATGTAAATACGGCGTTTACTTACCATTTCCAACGCATTGGGCTTCGAACACTCGAACACCAATACAGATTCTCCTGCACAGTGGCAGATATGTAAATACGGCGTTTACAACCCATTTCTCATGCATTAGGGTTCGAACACTCGAACACCTATATGGATTATCCTGCATAGTGGCAGATATGTAAATACGGCGTTTATTTACCATTTCCAACGCATTGGGGTTCGAACACTCGAACACCTATACGGATTCTCCTGCACAGTGGCAGATATGTAAATACGGCGTTTACTTACCATTTCTCATGCATTAGGGTTCGAACACTGGAACACCTATACGGCTTCTCCTGCACAGTGGCAGATATGTAAATACGGCGTTTACTTACCATTTTGCACGCATTACGGTTCGAACACTCGAACACCTATACGGATTCTCCTGCACTATGGCAGATATGTAAATACGGTGTTTACTTACCTTTTCTCACGCATTAGGGTTCGAACACTCGAACACCTATACGGTAGACTCCTGCACAGTGGCAGATATGTAAATACAGCGTTTACTTACCATTTCTCACGCATTAGGGTTCGAACACTCGAACGCCTTTACGGATTCTCCTGCACAGTGGCAGATATGTAAATACGGCGTTACTTACCTTTTGCACGCATTACGGTTCGAACACCCGAACACCTATACGGATTCTCCTGCACAGTGGCAGATATGTAAATACGGCGTTTACTTACCGTTTCTCACGCATTACGGTTCGAACACTCGAACACCAATACGGATTCTCCTGCACAGTGGCAGATATGTAAATACGGCGTTTACTTACCATTTCTCATGCATTAGGGGTTCGGACACTCGAACACCTATACGGATTCTCCTGCACAGTGGCATATATGTAAATACGGCGTTTACTTACCTTTTTGCACGCATTATGGTTCGAACACCCGAACCACCTATACGGATTCTCCAGCACAGTGGCAGATATGTAAATACGGCGTTTACTTACCATTTCCAACGCGTTAGGGTTCGAACACTCGAACACCTATACGGATTCTCCTGCACAGTGGCAGATATGTAAATACGGCGTTTACTTACCATTTCCAACGCATTGGGGTTCGAACACTCGAACACCTATACGGATTCTCCTGCACAGTGGCAGATATGTAAATACGGCGTTTACTTACCATTTCTCATGCATTAGGGTTCGAACACTCGAACAGCTATACGGATTCTCCTGCATAGTGGCAGATATGTAAATTCGGCGTTTACTTACCATTTTGCACGCATTACGGTTCGAACACTCGAACACCTATACGGATTCTCCTGCACTGTGGCAGATATGTAAATACGGTGTTTACTTACCTTTAGTCACGCATTAGGGTTCGAACACTCGAACACCTATACGGAATCTCCTGCACAGTGGCAGATATGTAAATACAGCGTTTACTTACCATTTCTCACGCATTAGGGTTCGAGCACTCGAACACCTATACGGATTCTCCTGCACAGTGGCAGATATGTAAATACGGCGTTTACTTACCGTTTCTCATGCATTACGGTTCGAACACTCGAACACCAATACGGATTCTCCTGCACAGTGGCAGATATGTAAATACGGCGGTTACTTACAATTTCTCATGCATTAGGGTTCAAACACTCGAACACCTATACGGATTCTCCAGCACAGTGGCAGATATGTAAATACGGCGTTTACTTACCATTTCCAACGCATTGGGGTTCGAACACTCGAACACCTATACGGATTCTCCTACACAGTGGCAGATATGTAAATACGGCGTTTACTTACCATTTCTAATGCATTAGGGTTCGAACACTGGAACACCTATACGGCTTCTCCTGCACAGTGGCAGATATGTAAATACGGCGTTTACTTACCATTTTGCACGCATTACGGTTCGAACACTCGAACACCTATACGGATTCTCCTACACAGTGGCAGATATGTAAATACGGTGTTTACTTACCATTTCTCACGCATTAGGGTTCGAACACTCGAACACCTATACGGATTCTCCTGCACAGTGGCAGATATGTAAATACGGCGTTTACTTACCATTTCTCATGCATTAGGGTTCAAACACTCGAACACCTATACAGATTCTCCTGCATAGTGGCAGATATGTAAATACGGCGTTTACTTACCATTTTGCACGCATTACGGTTCGAACACTCGAACACCTATACGGATTCTCCTGCACTGTGGCAGATATGTAAATAAGGTGTTTACTTACCTTTTCCCACGCATTAGGGTTCGAACACTCGAACACCTATACGGATTCTCCTGCACTGTGGCAGATATGTAAATACAGCGTTTACTTACCATTTCTCTCGCATTAGGGTTCGAACACTCGAACACCTATACCGATTCTCCTGCACAGTGGCAGATATGTAAATACGGCGTTTACTTACCGTTTCTCACGCATTACGGTTCGAACACTCGAACACCAATACGGATTCTCCTGCACAGTGGCAGATATGTAAATACGGCGTTTACTTACCATTTCTCATGCATTAGGGTTCGAACACTCGAACACCTATACGGATTCTCCTGCACAGTGGCAGATATGTAAATACGGCGTTTGCTTACCTTTTTGCACGCATTACGGTTCGAACACCCGAACACCTATACGGATTCTCCTGCACAGTGGCAGATATGTAAATACGGCGTTTACTTACCATTTCCAACGCATTAAGGTTCGAACACTCGAACACCTATACGGATTCTCCTGCACAGTGGCAGATATGTAAATACGGCGTTTACTTACCATTTCCAACGCATTGGGGTTCGAACACTCGAACACCTATACGGATTCTCCTGCACAGTGGCAAATATGTAAATACAGCGTTTACTTACCATTTCTCATGCATTAGGGTTCGAACACTGGAACACCTATACGGCTTCTCCTGCACAGTGGCAGATATGTAAATACGGCGTTTACTTACCATTTTGCACGCATTACGGTTCGAACACTCGAACACCTATACGGATTCTCCTACACAGTGGCAGATATGTAAATACGGTGTTTACTTACCATTTCTCACGCATTAGGGTTCGAACTCTCGAACACCTATACGGATTCTCCTGCACAGTGGCAGATATGTAAATACGGCGTTTACTTACCATTTCTCATGCATTAGGGTTCGAACACTCTAACACCTATATAGATTCTCCTGCATAGTGGCAGATATGTAAATACGGCGTTTACTTACCATTTTGCACGCATTACGGTTCGAACACTCGAACACCTATACGGATTCTCCTGCACTGTGGCAGATATGTAAATAGGGTGTTTACTTACCTTTTCTCACGCATTAGGGTTCGAACACTCGAACACCTATACGGATTCTCCTACACTGTGGCAGATATGTAAATACAGCGTTTACTTACCATTTCTCACGCATTAGGGTTCGAACACTCGAACACCTATACCGATTCTCCTGCACAGTGGCAGATATGTAAATACGGCGTTTACTTACCGTTTCTCATGCATTACGGTTCGAACACTCGAACACCAATACGGATTCTCCTGCACAGTGGCAGATATGTAAATACGGCGTTTACTTACCATTTCCAACGCATTGGGGTTCGAACACTCGAACACCTATACGGATTCTCCTGCACAGTGGCAGATATGTAAATACAGCGTTTACTTACCATTTCTCATGCATTAGGGTTCGAACACTGGAACACCTATACGGCTTCTCCTGCACAGTGGCAGATATGTAAATACGGCGTTTACTTACCATTTTGCACGCATTACGGTTCGAACACTCGAACACCTATACGGATTCTCCTACACAGTGGCAGATATGTAAATACGGTGTTTACTTACCATTTCTCACGCATTAGGGTTCGAACACTCGAACACCTATTCGGATTCTCCTGCACAGTGGCAGATATGTAAATACGGCGTTTACTTACCATTTCTCATGCATTAGGGTTCGAACACTCGAACACCTATACAGATTCTCCTGCATAGTGGCAGATATGTAAATACGGCGTTTACTTACCATTTTGCACGCATTACGGTTCGAACACTCGAACACCTATACGGATTCTCCTGCACTGTGGCAGATATGTAAATAAGGTGTTTACTTACCTTTTCTCACGCATTAGGGTTCGGACACTCGAACACCTATACGGATTCTCCTGCACTGTGGCAGATATGTAAATACAGCGTTTACTTACCATTTCTCACGCATTAGGGTTCGAACACTCGAACACCTATACAGATTCTCCTGCACAGTGGCAGATATGTAAATACGGCGTTTACTTACCGTTTCTCACGCATTACGGTTCGAACACTCGAACACCAATACGGATTCTCCTGCACAGTGGCAGATATGTAAATACGGCGTTTACTTACCATTTCTCATGCATTAGGGTTCAAACACTCGAACACCTATACGGATTCTCCTGCACAGTGGCAGATATGTAAATACGGCGTTTGCTTACCTTTTTGCACGCATTACGGTTCGAACACCCGAACACCTATACGGATTCTCCTGCACAGTGGCAGATATGTAAATACGGCGTTTACTTACCATTTCCAACGCATTAAGGTTCGAACACTCGAACACCTATACGGATTCTCCTGCACAGTGGCAGATATGTAAATACGGCGTTTACTTACCATTTCCAACGCATTGGGGTTCGAACACTCGAACACCTATACGGATTCTCCTGCACAGTGGCAAATATGTAAATACAGCGTTTACTTACCATTTCTCATGCATTAGGGTTCGAACACTGGAACACCTATACGGCTTCTCCTGCACAGTGGCAGATATGTAAATACGGCGTTTACTTACCATTTTGCACGCATTACGGTTCGAACACTCGAACACCTATACGGATTCTCCTACACAGTGGCAGATATGTAAATACGGTGTTTACTTACCATTTCTCACGCATTAGGGTTCGAACTCTCGAACACCTATACGGATTCTCCTGCACAGTGGCAGATATGTAAATACGGCGTTTACTTACCATTTCTCATGCATTAGGGTTCGAACACTCTAACACCTATATAGATTCTCCTGCATAGTGGCAGATATGTAAATACGGCGTTTACTTACCATTTTGCACGCATTACGGTTCGAACACTCGAACACCTATACGGATTCTCCTGCACTGTGGCAGATATGTAAATACAGCGTTTACTTACCATTTCTCACGCATTAGGGTTCGAACACTCGAACACCTATACCGATTCTCCTGCACAGTGGCAGATATGTAAATACGGCGTTTACTTACCGTTTCTCATGCATTACGGTTCGAACACTCGAACACCAATACGGATTCTCCTGCACAGTGGCAGATATGTAAATACGGCGTTTACTTACCATTTCCAACGCATTGGGGTTCGAACACTCGAACACCTATACGGATTCTCCTGCACAGTGGCAGATATGTAAATACAGCGTTTACTTACCATTTCTCATGCATTTGGGTTCGAACACTGGAACACCTATACGGCTTCTCCTGCACAGTGGCAGATATGTAAATACGGCGTTTACTTACCATTTTGCACGCATTACGGTTCGAACACTCGAACACCTATACGGATTCTCCTACACAGTGGCAGATATGTAAATACGGTGTTTACTTACCATTTCTCACGCATTAGGGTTCGAACACTCGAACACCTATACGGATTCTCCTGCACAGTGGCAGATATGTAAATACGGCGTTTACTTACCATTTCTCATGCATTAGGGTTCGAACACTCGAACACCTATACAGATTCTCCTGCATAGTGGCAGATATGTAAATACGGCGTTTACTTACCATTTTGCACGCATTACGGTTCGAACACTCGAACACCTATACAGATTCTCCTGCACTGTGGCAGATATGTAAATAAGGTGTTTACTTACCTTTTCTCACGCATTAGGGTTCGGACACTCGAACACCTATACGGATTCTCCTGCACTGTGGCAGATATGTAAATACAGCGTTTACTTACCATTTCTCACGCATTAGGGTTCGAACACTCGAACACCTATACCGATTCTCCTGCACAGTGGCAGATATGTAAATACGGCGTTTACTTACCGTTTCTCACGCATTACGGTTCGAACACTCGAACACCAATACGGATTCTCCTGCACAGTGGCAGATATGTAAATACGACGTTTACTTACCATTTCTCATGCATTAGGGTTCAAACACTCGAACACCTATACGGATTCTCCTGCACAGTGGCAGATATGTAAATACGGCGTTTGCTTACCTTTTTGCACGCATTACGGTTCGAACACCCGAACACCTATACGGATTCTCCTGCACAGTGGCAGATATGTAAATACGGCGTTTACTTACCATTTCCAACGCATTAAGGTTCGAACACTCGAACACCTATACGGATTCTCCTGCACAGTGGCAGATATGTAAATACGGCGTTTACTTACCATTTCCAACGCATTGGGGTTCGAACACTCGAACACCTATACGGATTCTCCTGCACAGTGGCAGATATGTAAATACGGCGTTTACTTACCATTTCTCATGCATTAGGGTTCGAACACTCGAACAGCTATACAGATTCTCCTGCATAGTGGCAGATATGTAAATTCGGCGTTTACTTACCATTTTGCACGCATTACGGTTCGAACACTCGAACACCTATACGGATTCTCCTGCACTGTGGCAGATATGTAAATACGGTGTTTACTTACCTTTAGTCACGCATTAGGGTTCGAACACTCGAACACCTATACGGAATCTCCTGCACAGTGGCAGATATGTAAATACAGCGTTTACTTACCATTTCTCACGCATTAGGGTTCGAGCACTCGAACACCTATACGGATTCTCCTGCACAGTGGCAGATATGTAAATACGGCGTTTACTTACCGTTTCTCATGCATTACGGTTCGAACACTCGAACACCAATACGGATTCTCCTGCACAGTGGCAGATATGTAAATACGGCGGTTACTTACAATTTCTCATGCATTAGGGTTCAAACACTCGAACACCTATACGGATT
>JAXFYN010000870.1:0-85252 GCA_036172215.1 Camellia granthamiana | reverse complement strand
CGACGCGCAAAATAGCGCGAGTGTCAACTGCACAAAACAGTGCGACGCGCAAAATAGCGCGAGTAATAAACTGCACAAAACAGTGGGACGCCCAAAATAGCGCGAGTGTGAACTGCACAAAACAGTGCGACGCGCAAAATAGCGCGAGTGTGAACTGCACAAAACAGTGCGACGCGCAAAATAGCGCGAGTAATAAACTGCACAAAACAGTGGGACGCCCAAAATAGCGCGAGTGATAAACTGCACAAAACAATGCGACGCGCAAAATAGCGCGAGTGATAAACTGCACAAAACAGTGCGACGCGCAAAATAGCGCGAGTGTCAGCTGGACAAAACTGTGCGACGCGCAAAATTGCGCGAGAGATAAACTGCACAAAACAGTGCGACGCGCAAAATAGCGCGAGTCGTAAACTGCACAAAACTGTGCGACGCGCAAAATTGCGCGAGTGTGAACTGCACAAAACAGTGCGACGCGCAAAATAGCGCGAGTAATAAACTGCACAAAACAGTGGGACGCCCAAAATAGCGCGAGTGATAAACTGCACAAAACAATGCGACGCGCAAAATAGCGCGAGTGATAAACTGCACAAAACAGTGCGACGCGCAAAATAGCGCGAGTGTCAGCTGGACAAAACTGTGCGACGCGCAAAATTGCGCGAGAGATAAACTGCACAAAACAGTGCGACGCGCTAAATAGCGCGAGTCATAAACTGCACAAAACTGTGCGACGCGCAAAATTGCGCGAGAGATAAACTGCACAAAACAGTGCGACGCGCTAAATAGCGCGAGTCATAAACTGCACAAAACAGTGCGACGCGCAAAATAGCGCGAGTGTCAACTGCACAAAACTGTGCGACGCGCAAAATAGGGTGAGTGATAAACCGCACAAAACAGTGCGACGCGCAAAATAGTGCGAGTGTCAACTGCACAAAACAGTGCCACGCGCAAAATAGCACAAGTGTGAACTGCACAAAACAGTGCGACGCGCAAAATAGCGCGAGTAATAAACTGCACAAAACAGTGGGACGCCCAAAATAGCGCGAGTGTGAACTGCACAAAACAGTGCGACGCGCAAAATAGCGCGAGTGTGAACTGCACAAAACAGTGCGACGCGCAAAATAGCGCGAGTAATAAACTGCACAAAACAGTGGGACGCCCAAAATAGCGCGAGTGATAAACTGCACAAAACAATGCGACGCGCAAAATAGCGCGAGTGATAAACTGCACAAAACAGTGCGACCCCCAAAATAGCGCGAGTGATAAACTGCACAAAACACTGCGACGCACAAAATAGCGCGAGTGATAAACTGCACAAAACACTGCGACGCGCAAAATAGCGCGAGTGATAAACTGCACAAAACAGTGCGACCCCCAAAATAGCGCGAGTGATAAACTGCACAAAACACTGCGACGCACAAAATAGCGCGAGTGATAAACTGCACAAAACACTGCGACGCGCAAAATAGCGCGAGTGATAAACTGCACAAAACAGTGCGACCGCGCAAAATAGCGCGAGTCATAAACTGCACAAAACAGTGTGATGCCCAAAATAGCGCGAGTGATAAACTGCACAAAACAATGCGACGCGCAAAATAGCGCGAGTGATAAACTGCACAAAACAGTGCGACGCGCAAAATAGCGCGAGTGTCAGCTGCACAAAACTGTGCGACGCGCAAAATTGCGCGAGTGATAAACTGCACAAAACAGTGCGACGCGCAAAATAGCAAGTGTCAACTGCAGAAAACTGTGCGACGTGCAAAATAGCGCGAGTGTCAACTGCACAAAACAGTGCCACGCGCAAAATAGCACGAGTGTGAACTGCACAAAACAGTGCGACGTGCAAAATAGCGCGAGTGATAAACTGCACAAAACAGTGCGACCCACAAAATAGCGCGAGTGATAAACTGCACAAAACACTGCGACGCGCAAAATTGCGCGAGTGATAAACTGCACAAAACAGTGCGACGCGCAAAATAGCGCGAGTGTGAACTGCACAAAACAGTGCGACGCGCAAAATAGCGCGAGTAATAAACTGCACAAAACAGTGGGACGCCCAAAATAGCGCGAGTGTGAACTGCACAAAACAGTGCGACGCGCAAAATAGCGCGAGTAATAAACTGCACAAAACAGTGGGACGCCCAAAATAGCGCGAGTGATAAACTGCACAAAACAATGCGTCGCGCAAAATAGCGCGAGTGTGAACTGCACAAAACAGTGCGACGCGCAAAATAGCGCGAGTGTGAACTGCACAAAACAGTGCGACGCGCAAAATAGCGCGAGTAATAAACTGCACAAAACAGTGGGACGCCCAAAATAGCGCGAGTGTGAACTGCACAAAACAGTGCGACGCGCAAAATAGCGCGACTGTGAACTGCACAAAACAGTGCGACGCGCAAAATAGCGCGAGTAATAAACTGCACAAAACAGTGGGACGCCCAAAATAGCGCGAGTGATAAACTGCACAAAACAATGCGACGCGCAAAATAGCGCGAGTGATAAACTGCACAAAACAGTGCGACGCGCAAAATAGCGCGAGTGTCAGCTGGACAAAACTGTGCGACGCGCAAAATTGCGCGAGAGATAAACTGCACAAAACAGTGCGACGCGCAAAATAGCGAGTCATAAACTGCACAAAACTGTGCGACGCGCAAAATTGCGCGAGTGATAAACTGCACAAAATAGTGCGACGCGCAAAATAGCGCGAGTGTCAACTGCACAAAACTGTGGGACGCGCAAAATAGGGCGAGTGATAAACCGCACAAAACAGTGCGACGCGCAAAATAGTGCGAGTGTCAACTGCACAAAACAGTGCCACGCGCAAAATAGCACAAGTGTGAACTGCACAAAACAGTGCGACGTGCAAAATATCGCGAGTGATAAACTACACAAAACAGTGCGACCCACAAAATAGCGCGAGTGATAAACTGCACAAAACAGTGCGACGTGCAAAATAGCGCGAGTGATAAACTGCACAAAACAGTGCGACCCACAAAATAGCGCGAGTGATAAACTGCACAAAACACTGCGACGCACAAAATAGCGCGAGTGATAAACTGCACAAAACACTGCGACGCGCAAAATAGCGCGAGTGATAAACTGCACAAAACAGTGCGACGCGCAAAATAGCGCGAGTGTGAACTACACAAAACAGTGCGACGCGCAAAATAGCGCGAGTAATAAACTGCACAAAACAGTGGGACGCCCAAAATAGCGCGAGTGTGAACTGCACAAAACAGTGCGACGCGCAAAATAGCGCGAGTGTGAACTGCACAAAACAGTGCGACGCGCAAAATAGCGCGAGTAATAAACTGTACAAAACAGTGGGACGCCCAAAATAGCGCGAGTGATAAACTGCACAAAACAATGCGACGCGCAAAATAGCGCGAGTGATAAACTGCACAAAACAGTGCGACCCCCAAAATAGCGCGAGTGATTAAACTGCACAAAACACTGCGACGCACAAAATAGCGCGAGTGATAAACTGCACAAAACACTGCGACGCACAAAATAGCGCGAGTGATAAACTGCACAAAACAGTGCGACCCCCAAAATAGCGCGAGTGATAAACTGCACAAAACACTGCGACGCACAAAATAGCGCGAGTGATAAACTGCACAAAACACTGCGACGCGTAAAATAGCGCGAGTGATAAACTGCACAAAACAGTGCGACGCGCAAAATAGCGCGAGTCATAAACTGCACAAAACAGTGTGATGCCCAAAATAGCGCGAGTGATAAACTGCACAAAACAATGCGACGCGCAAAATAGCGCGAGTGATAAACTGCACAAAACAGTGTGACGCGCAAAATAGCGCGAGTGTCAGCTGCACAAAACTGTGCGACGCGCAAAATTGCGCGAGTGATAAACTGCACAAAACAGTGCGACGCGCAAAATAGCGCGAGTCGTAAACTGCACAAAACTGTGCGACACGCAAAATTGCGCGAGTGATAAACAGCACAAAACAGTGCGACGCGCAAAATAGCGAGTGTCAACTGCAGAAAACTGTGCGACGTGCAAAATAGCGCGAGTGTCAACTGCACAAAACAGTGCCACGCGCAAAATAGCACGAGTGTGAACTGCACAAAACAGTGCGACGTGCAAAATAGCGCGAGTGATAAACTGCACAAAACAGTGCGACCCACAAAATAGCGCGAGTGATAAACTGCACAAAACACTGCGACGCGCAAAATTGCGCGAGTGATAAACTGCACAAAACAGTGCGACGCGCAAAATAGCGCGAGTGTGAACTGCACAAAACAGTGCGACGCGCAAAATAGCGCGAGTAATAAACTGCACAAAACAGTGGGACGCCCAAAATAGCGCGAGTGTGAACTGCACAAAACAGTGCGACGCGCAAAATAGCGCGAGTAATAAACTGCACAAAACAGTGGGACGCCCAAAATAGCGCGAGTGATAAACTGCACAAAACAATGCGTCGCGCAAAATAGCGCGAGTATGAACTGCACAAAACAGTGCGACGCGCAAAATAGCGCGAGTGTGAACTGCACAAAACAGTGCGACGCGCAAAATAGCGCGAGTAATAAACTGCACAAAACAGTGGGACGCCCAAAATAGCGCGAGTGTGAACTGCACAAAACAGTGCGACGCGCAAAATAGCGCGAGTAATAAACTGCACAAAGCAGTGGGACGCCCAAAATAGCGCGAGTGATAAACTGCACAAAACAATGCGACGCGCAAAATAGCGCGAGTGATAAACTGCACAAAACAGTGCGACGCGCAAAATAGCGCGAGTGTCAGCTGGACAAAACTGTGCGACGCGCAAAATTGCGCGAGAGATAAACTGCACAAAACAGTGCGACGCGCAAAATAGCGCGAGTCGTAAACTGCGCAAAACTGTGCGACGCGCAAAATTGCGCGAGTGATAAACTGCACAAAACAGTGCGACGCGCAAAATAGCGCGAGTGTCAACTGCACAAAACTGTGCGACGCGCAAAATAGGGCGAGTGATAAACCGCACAAAACAGTGCGACGCGCAAAATAGTGCGAGTGTCAACTGCACAAAACAGGGCCACGCGCAAAATAGCACAAGTGTGAACTGCACAAAACAGTGCGACGTGCAAAATATCGCGAGTGATAAACTACACAAAACAGTGCGACCCACAAAATAGCGCGAGTGATAAACTGCACAAAACAGTGCGACGTGCAAAATAGCGCGAGTCATAAACTGCACAAAACAGTGCGACCCACAAAATAGCGCGAGTGATAAACTGCACAAAACACTGCGACGCACAAAATAGCGCGAGTGATAAACTGCACAAAACAATGCGACGCGCAAAATAGCGCGAGTGATAAACTGCACAAAACAGTGCGACGCGCAAAATAGCGAGTGTCAACTGCAGAAAACTGTGCGACGCGCAAAATAGCGCGAGTGTCAACTGCACAAAACAGTGCCACGCGCAAAATAGCGCGAGTGTGAACTGCACAAAACAGTGCGACGTGCAAAATAGCGCGAGTGATAAACTGCACAAAACAGTGCGACCCACAAAATAGCGCGAGTGATAAACTGCACAAAACACTGCGACGCGCAAAATTGCGCGAGTGATAAACTGTACAAAACAGTGCGACGCGCAAAATAGCGCGAGTGTGAACTGCCCAAAACAGTGCGACGCGCAAAATAGCGCGAGTAATAAACTGCGCAAAACAGTGGGACGCCCAGAATAGCGCGAGTGTGAACTGCACAAAACAGTGCGACGCGCAAAATAGCACGAGTGTGAACTGCACAAAACAGTGCGACGCGCAAAATAGCGCGAGTAATAAACTGCACAAAACAGTGGGACGCCCAAAATAGCGCGAGTGATAAACTGCACAAAACAATGCGACGCGCAAAATAGCGCGAGTGATAAACTGCACAAAACAGTGCGACGCGCAAAATAGCGCGAGTGTCAGCTGGACAAAACTGTGCGACGCGCAAAATTGCGCGAGTGATAAACTGCACAAAACAGTGCGACGCGCAAAATAGCGCGAGTCGTAAACTGCACAAAACTGTGCGACGCGCGAAATTGCGCGAGTGATAAACTGCACAAAACAGTGCGACGCGCAAAATAGGGCGAGTGATAAACCGCACAAAACAGTGCGACGCGCAAAATAGTGCGAGTGTCAACTGCACAAAACAGTGCCACGTGCAAAATAGCACAAGTGTGAGCTGCACAAAACAGTGCGACGTGCAAAATAGGGCGAGTGATAAACTGCACAAAACAGTGCGACCCACAAAATAGCGCGAGTAATAAACTGCACAAAACACTGCGACGCGCAAAATAGCGCGAGTGATAAACTGCACAAAACAGTGTGACGCGCAAAATAGCGCGAGTGTCAGCTGCACAAACCTGTGCGACGCGCAAAATTGCGCGAGTGATAAACTGCACAAAACAGTGCGACGCGTAAAATAGGGCGAGTGTGAACTGCACAAAACAGTGCGACGCGCAAAATAGCGCGAGTAATAAACTGCACAAAACAGTGGGATGCCCAAAATAGCGCGAGTGATAAACTGCACAAAACAATGCGACGCGCAAAATATCGCGAGTGATAAACTGCACAAAACAGTGCGACGCGCAAAATAGCGCGAGTGTCAGCTGCACAAACCTGTGCGACGCGCAAAATTGCGCGAGTGATAAACTGCACAAAACAGTGCGACGCGCAAAATAGCGCGAGTCGTAAACTGCACAAAACTGTGCGACGCGCAAAATTGCGCGAGTGATAAACTGCACAAAACAGTGCGACGCTCAAAATAGCGCGAGTGTCAACTGCACAAAACTGTGCGACGCGCAAAATAGGGAGAGTGATAAACCGCACAAAACAGTGCGACGTGCAAAATAGCGCGAGTGTCAACTGCAGAAAACTGTGCGACGCGCAAAGTAGCACGAGTGATAAACTGCACAAAACTGTGCGACGCGCAAAATAGCGCGAGTGTGAACTGCACAAAACAGTGCGACGCGCAAAATACTGCGAGTGTCAACTGCACAAAACAGTGCCACGCGCAAAATAGCACGAGTGTGAACTGCACAAAATAGTGCGACGTGCAAAATAGCGCGAGTGATAAACTGCACAAAACAGTGCGACCCACAAAATAGCGCGAGTGATAAACTGCACAAAACACTGCGACGCAGAAAATAGCGCGAGTGATAAACTGCACAAAACACTGCGACGCGCAAAATAGCGCGAGTGATAAACTGCACAAAACAGTGCGACGCGCAAAATAGCGCGAGTGTGAACTGCACAAAACAGTGCGACGCGCAAAATAGCGCGAGTAATAAACTGCACAAAACAGTGGGATGCCCAAAATAGCGCGAGTGATAAACTGCACAAAACAATGCGACGCGCAAAATAGCGCGAGTGATAAACTGCACAAAACAGTGCGACGCGCAAAATAGCGCGAGTGTCAGCTGCACAAACCTGTGCGACGCGCAAAATTGCGCGAGTGATAAACTGCACAAAACAGTGCGACGCGCAAAATAGCGCGAGTCGTAAACTGCACAAAACTGTGCGACGCGCAAAATTGCGCGAGTGATAAACTGCACAAAACAGTGCGACGCGCAAAATAGCGAGTGTCAACTGCACAAAACTGTGCGACGCGCAAAATAGCGCGAGTGATAAACCGCACAAAACAGTGCGACGCGCAAAATAGCGCGAGTGTCAACTGCACAAAACTGTGCGACGCGCAAAATAGGGCGAGTGATAAACCGCACAAAACAGTGCGACGCGCAAAATAGCGCGAGTGTCAACTGCAGAAAACTGTGCGACGCGCAAAGTAGCCCAAGTGATAAACTGCACAAAATAGTGCGAAGCGCAAAATAGCGCGAGTGTCAACTGCAGAAAACTGTGCGACGCGCAAAATAGCGCGAGTGTCAACTGCACAAAACAGTGCCACGCGCAAAATAGCACGAGTGTGAACTGCACAAAACAGTGCGACGTGCAAAATAGCGCGAGTGTCAGCTGCACAAAACAGTGCGACGCGCAAAATTGCGCGAGTGATAAACTGCACAAAACAGTGCGACGCGTAAAATAGGGCGAGTCGTAAACTGCACAAAACTGTGCGACGCGCAAAATTGCGCGAGTGATAAACTGCACAAAACAGTGCGACGCGTAAAATAGGGCGAGTCGTAAACTGCACAAAACTGTGCGACGCGCAAAATAGCGCGAGTGTGAACTGCACAAAACAGTGCGATGCGCAAAATAGTGCGAGTGTCAACTGCACAAAACAGTGCCACGCGCAAAATAGCACGAGTGTGAACTGCACAAAACAGTGCGACGTGCAAAATAGCGCGAGTGATAAACTGCACAAAACAGTGCGACCCACAAAATGGCGCGAGTGATAAACTGCACAAAACACTGCGACGCACAAAATAGCGCGAGTGATAAACTGCACAAAACACTGCGACGCGCAAAATAGCGCGAGTGATAAACTGCACAAAACAGTGCGACGCGCAAAATAGCGCGAGTAATAAACTGCACAAAACAGTGCGACGCGCAAAATAGCGCGAGTGATAAACTGCACAAAACAGTGGGACGCCCAAAATAGCGCGAGTGATAAACTGCACAAAACAATGCGACGCGCAAAATAGCGTGAGTGATAAACTGCACAAAACAGTGCGACGCGCAAAATAGCGCGAGTGTCAGCTGCAGAAAACTGTGCGACGCGCAAAATTGCGCGAGTGATAAACTGCACAAAACAGTGCGACGCGCAAAATAGCGCGAGTCGTAAACTGCACAAAACTGTGCGACGCGCAAAATTGCGCGAGTGATAAACTGCACAAAACAGTGCGACGCGCAAAATAGCGAGTGTCAACTGCACAAAACTGTGCGACGCGCAAAATAGCGCGAGTGATAAACCGCACAAAACAGTGCGACGTGCAAAATAGCGCGAGTGTCAACTGCACAAAACTGTGCGACGCGCAAAATAGGGCGAGTGATAAACCGCACAAAACAGTGCGACGCGCAAAATAGCGCGAGTGTCAACTGCAGAAAACTGTGCGACGCGCAAAGTAGCACGAGTGATAAACTGCACAAAACAGTGCGTCGCGCAAAATAGCGCGAGTGTCAACTGCAGAAAACTGTACGACGCGCAAAATAGCGCGAGTGTCAACTGCACAAAACAGTGCCACGCGCAAAATAGCACGATTGTGAACTGCACAAAACAGTGCGACGTGCAAAATAGCGCGAGTGATAAACTGCACAAAACAGTGCGACCCACAAAATAGCGCGAGTGATGAACAGCACAAAACACTGCGACGCGCAAAATTGCGCGAGTGATAAACTGGACAAAACAGTGCGACGCGCAAAATAGCGCGAGTGTGAACTGCACAAAACAGTGCGACGCGCAAAATAGCGCGAGTAATAAACTGCACAAAACAGTGGGACGCCCAAAATAGCGCGAGTGTGAACTGCACAAAACAGTGCGACGCGCAAAATAGCGCGAGTGTGAACTGCACAAAACAGTGCGACGCGCAAAATAGCGCGAGTAATAAACTGCACAAAACAGTGGGACGCCCAAAATAGCGCGAGTGATAAACTGAACAAAACAATGCGACGCGCAAAATAGCGCGATTGATAAACTGCACAAAACAGTGCGACGCGCAAAATAGCGCGAGTGTCAGATGGACAAAACTGTGCGACGCACAAAATTGCGCGAGTGATAAACTGCACAAAACAGTGCGACGCGCAAAATAGCGCGAGTCGTAAACTGCACAAAACTGTGCGACGCGCAAAATTGCGCGAGTGATAAACTGCACGAAACAGTGCGACGCGCAAAATAGCGCGAGTGTCAACTGCACAAAACTGTGCGACGCGCAAAATGGGGCGAGTGATAAACCGCACAAAACAGTGCGACGCGCAAAATAGTGCGAGTGTCAACTGCACAAAACAGTGCCACGCGCAAAATAGCACAAGTGTGAGCTGCACAAAACAGTGCGACGTGCAAAATAGCGCGAGTGATAAACTGCACAAAACAGTGCGACCCACAAAATAGCGCGAGTGATAAACTGCACAAAACACTGCGACGCGCAAAATAGCGCGAGTGATAAACTGCACAAAACAGTGCGACGCGCAAAATAGCGCGAGTGTTGGCTGCACAAAACTGTGCGACGCGCAAAATTGCGCGAGTGATAAACTGCACAAAACAGTGCGACGCGTAAAATAGGGCGAGTCGTAAACTGCACAAAACTGTGCGACGCGCAAAATTGCGCGAGTGATAAACTGCACAAAACAGTGCGACGCTCAAAATAGCGCGAGTGTCAACTGCACAAAACTGTGCGACGCGCAAAATAGCGCGAGTGATAAACCGCACAAAACAGTGCGACGCGCAAAATAGCGCGAGTGTCAACTGCACAAAACTGTGCGACGCGCAAAATAGGGCGAGTGATAAACCGCACAAAACAGTGGGACACGCAAAATAGCGCGAGTGTCAACTGCAGAAAACTGTGCGACGCGCAAAGTAGCACGAGTGATAAACTGCACAAAACTGTGCGACGCGCAAAATAGCGCGAGTGTGAACTGCACAAAACAGTGCGACGCGCAAAATAGTGCGAGTGTCAACTGCACAAAACAGTGCCACGCGCAAAATAGCACGAGTGTGAACTGCACAAAACAGTGCGACGTGCAAAATAGCGCGAGTGATAAACTGCACAAAACAGTGCGACCCACAAAATAGCGCGAGTGATAAACTGCACAAAACACTGCGACGCACAAAATAGCGCGAGTGATAAACTGCACAAAACACTGCGACGCGCAAAATAGCGCGAGTGATAAACTGCACAAAACAGTGCGACGCGCAAAATAGCGCGAGTGTGAACTGCACAAAACATTGCGACGCGCAAAATAGCGCGAGTAATAAACTGCACAAAACAGTGTGATGCCCAAAATAGCGCGAGTGATAAACTGCACAAAACAGTGCGACGCGCAAAATAGCGCGAGTGATAAACTGCACAAAACAGTGCGACGCGCAAAATAGCGCGACTGTCAGCTGCACAAAACTGTGCGACGCGCAAAATTGCGCGAGTGATAAACTGCACAAAACAGTGCGACGCGCAAAATAGCGCGAGTCGTAAACTGCACAAAACTGTGCGACGCGCAAAATAACGAGTGTCAACTGCACAAAACTGTGCGACGCGCAAAATAGCGCGAGTGATAAACCGCACAAAACAGTGCGACGCGCAAAATAGCGCGAGTGTCAACTGCACAAAACTGTGCGACGCGCAAAATAGGGCGAGTGATAAACCGCACAAAACAGTGCGACGCGCAAAATAGCGCGAGTGTCAACTGCAGAAAACTGTGCGACGTGCAAAGTAGCACGAGTGATAAACTGCACAAAACAGTGCGACGCGCAAAATAGCGCGAGTGTCAACTGCACAAAACAGTGCCACGCGCAAAATAGCGCGAGTGTCAACTGCACAAAACAGTGCCACGCGCAAAATAGCACGAGTGTGAACTGCACAAAACAGTGCGACGTGCAAAATAGCGCGAGTGATAAACTGCACAAAACAGTGCGACCCACAAAATAGCGCGAGTGATAAACTGCACAAAACACTGCGACACGCAAAATTGCGCGAGTGATAAACTGCACCAAACAGTGCGACGCGCAAAATAGCGCGAGTGTGAACTGCACAAAACAGTGCGACGCGCAAAATTGCGCGAGTAATAAACTGCACAAAACAGTGGGACGCCCAAAATAGCGCGAGTGTGAACTGCACAAAACAGTGCGACGCGCAAAATAGCGCGAGTGTGAACTGCACAAAACAGTGCGACGCGCAAAATAGCGCGAGTAATAAACTGCACAAAACAGTGGGACGCCCAAAATAGCGCGAGTGATAAACTGCACAAAACAATGCGACGCGCAAAATAGCGCGAGTGATAAACTGCACAAAACAGTGCGACGCACAAAATAGCGCGAGTGTCAGCTGGACAAAACTGTGCGACGCGCAAAATTGCGCGAGTGATAAACTGCACAAAACAGTGCGACGCGCAAAATAGCGCGAGTCGTAAACTGCACAAAACTGTGCGACGCGCAAAATTGCGCGAGTGATAAACTGCACAAAACAGTGCGACGCGCAAAATAGCGAGTGTCAACTGCACAAAACTGTGCGACGCGCAAAATAGGGCGAGTGATAAACCGCACAAAACAGTGCGACGCGCAAAATAGCGCGAGTGTCAACTGCAGAAAACTGTGCGACGTGCAAAGTAGCACGAGTGATAAACTGCACAAAACAGTGCGACGCGCAAAATAGCGCGAGTGTCAACTGCACAAAACAGTGCCACGCGCAAAATAGCGCGAGTGTCAACTGCACAAAACAGTGCCACGCGCAAAATAGCACGAGTGTGAACTGCACAAAACAGTGCGACGTGCAAAATAGCGCGAGTGATAAACTGCACAAAACAGTGCGACCCCCAAAATAGCGCGAGTGATAAACTGCACAAAACACTGCGACACGCAAAATTGCGCGAGTGATAAACTGCACCAAACAGTGCGACGCGCAAAATAGCGCGAGTGTGAACTGCACAAAACAGTGCGACGCGCAAAATAGCGCGAGTAATAAACTGCACAAAACAGTGGGACGCCCAAAATAGCGCGAGTGTGAACTGCACAAAACAGTGCGACGCGCAAAATAGCGCGAGTGTGAACTGCACAAAACAGTGCGACGCGCAAAATAGCGCGAGTAATAAACTGCACAAAACAGTGGGACGCCCAAAATAGCGCGAGTGATAAACTGCACAAAACAATGCGACGCGCAAAATAGCGTGAGTGATAAACTGCACAAAACAGTGCGACGCACAAAATAGCGCGAGTGTCAGCTGGACAAAACTGTGCGACGCGCAAAATTGCGCGAGTGATAAACTGCACAAAACAGTGCGACGCGCAAAATAGCGCGAGTCGTAAACTGCACAAAACTGTGCGACGCGCAAAATTGCGCGAGTGATAAACTGCACAAAACAGTGCGACGCGCAAAATAGCGCGAGTGTCAACTGCACAAAACTGTGCGACGCGCAAAATGGGGCGAGTGATAAACCGCACAAAACAGTGCGACGCGCAAAATAGTGCGAGTGTCAACTGCACAAAACAGTGCCACGCTCAAAATAGCACAAGTGTGAGCTGCACAAAACAGTGCAACGTGCAAAATAGCGCGAGTGATAAACTGCACAAAACAGTGCGACCCACAAAATAGCGCGAGTGATAAACTGCACATGTCACGCCCCAAACCCGCCCCTAAAAGTTTGGGCATGACCTATTCGAAAATGGACACTAAACCTGTTATATATATATATCATACGGGGCCTGAACGGAAGCATTTAATAAGATAAAATATATAGAAAAACATCCATTGAGCTAATACTAACATGCCAGGATCACATACACGTACCAGCCCTTTTAATGAGCATATAATTAAACATCATATACATACATTTTCATTTAAATAGACAATTAACTATAAATTTAATAAAACTTTACAGACATGCATGGGCTTGGTCTGGGTGCCTGGACACACTGAGGTTGACAAATGAAAGGCGAGCGTCAAGGTTAAGTCTGACTTCCAAGGTGGTCACCTACAGAACAGACATAACACAAAGTAAGCCAGGCTCAGTGAATAATAGTACATAACAAAACGGTGCTTCATTTGAAACATAATCTATCAATGCGTGTGAAATTAGTCTGCTTCTGTACTAATTCCATAATGGCCTTAGGCCCAGTCTTGAAACATAATAACACGAAACATAATATCTTGAAGCATAATGGCTTTAAGCCCTTGAATATCATAGCATTAAACTTTCATCAAACTTTAAAACATATACTTAAGCATGCAATGCAAAGTCCACATAGTTAGAGTGAGTCTGTGTTACCTCGTAATGGACTTAGGCTCTATTTTGAAACATATTAGCTTGAACATCTTGAAACATATCAACTTGAACATCCTGAAACATATTAGCTTGAACACAACATTTTGGCTTAAAGCCCTTGAAACATAGTGGCATAAAAGCCCTTGAACTTGTGGCACGAGGCCCTTGAAACATATGGCACGAGGCCCTTGAAACTTGTGGCATAAAGCCCTTGTAACATATTGGCACTAAGGCCCTTGAAACATATTGGCACTAAGGCCCTTGAAACATATTGGCACCAAGGCCCTTGAAACATATGGCACGAGGCCCTTGAAAATGGCATAGAGCCCTTGTAAATGGCACGAGGCCCTTGAAAATGGCATAAAGCCCTTGTAAATGGCACGAGGCCCTTGAAAATGGCATAAAGCCCTTGTAAATGGCACGAGGCCCTTGAAAATGGCATAAAGCCCTTGTAAATGGTTCACTTTACATTCTTTAACTTTAACATACTTTAAACATTAACATAAGTACATTACATGCTTGAGACATTAACATGATTGCATAACATTTACATAGCATATGTAAACTTGTACCATACTTAAGCTTGTAACATGCATAGACTTGTAATAGACATGAACTTGTAACATGCGTATACTTGAAGACTTGTAACATACATGAACTTGTATATACTTAGAACCATACTTGAAATAGAACATACTTGTCAAAGATAGAATAATTCACATCCTTATGAGGATCACATAATAATGTTAAACATTTACATGCATGTCATAGGTTCTTAACGACCTCGGGTCCATAAGTAACACCATAGAATAATCTCAATTTCAGACAGATACTTGGCTTAAGATAAACATGATTCCATTTATGCACTAAGAACGACGTAGTTTACTTATAGATTATTAATAAAACAAAGTCATTCCAAAGTCATTCCAAAGTCATACCAATGTAGGCCAATCTTTCAACGTTCACATTGACTTTCAATCATCATAAATGTTTGTGTAACACTTACAAGAAACAGAGCATTAGTGATAATAATTATCAATGATAAATGAAATGTACATCTTCGTACTATTACTCACAGTGCGTTGGTGAAGCATTTATTCCTCCCGAAGCGTGTCCTACACACATATGAAGTCTCACATTAATTCTTTAGATCATTTCCCCTAATTTTCCTTTCTCATTAAAACATGATTCACAATACTCGTAACAAAGTTCATTCGTAAATTTAAACATAATTTCCAAATATCACTAAATTCCAATTAAACTTGTATATACCTAATTCAATACCCCAATTTCATTATTCTACTTTCAATTTGGGCCAACTCTTTGGTTATCATCCTTAACCAACCTAGGGTTCCAAGAAAATATTGAAATTTCAAGAAATAATTAACTTATTAACCCAACACTTTTTATTCTAATTTTTCCATTGATTAAACATCTAGGATTCATAATCCATCATTTAAATCCATCAATTGGCCCCTCCATGCTTCAAATCCGAAATGCCCAAATCTTATAAGTTACTCTATATGCTCCAAAAATGCAATTTATACATTAATACAATGGAACTACCACCACTCTAGCTCTTAATGTAAATCTTGAAGAATATTAGAACCCTTACCTCAAGAATCAACAAAGGAGCAAGCTTGAGAAGAAACCTTCGCAAATCCAAGTTCCAATCGGTTAAAAGCATTGATCTTTTCTTATTCTCCATCCTTGATGTCCAAACCATGGTGGATTGTTGCTCAAAATAGAGGGAATCAAGGGTTTGAGGCTAGGGTTTCGGAGGGTTTCAGACTTAGGAGAAGAGGAAAGAAGAGAGGGGAAAGAAAATGGGGAAAAAGATCTCAAAATCCCGTTTTTAGAGCTGCTGTCCCGTAATTCCCGCTCGAGCGTCCAGATTCCCGCTCGAGCGGACCTGTTCCAGCACAGATGTCGAAACTTTGAACAGGTATAACTCCACCATCCGGACTCCGTTTTAGGTCGTTCTTGTGTCCAAATTGAAGCCCCGGAACTAAGCTTTCCAATGGTCCTAACCTCACATCCATATTCAAAGTGTGGAAAAAGAAAAGGGCAAATGAGTGACGGTTGGCCGTAAACGAATTATTCAAATTAAGGTTTTTGATCCAATCTTACTTTACCATCACATTACCACCTCAACCAATATCCCAAAATAAAATAAGAATGTTCCAATACGCTAATAAGATATCAAAAATGAGCCTACATGCCTCAAAATACAACTCAACCTGGAGACCCGCTCGAGCGCCCAACCCTGCGCTCGAGCGCGAAGACCAACAAAGACGTCCGCTCGAGCGTAAACTCCCCCGCTCGAGCGGGAAATCACAACTCCCAGAATCTAAAGCCGTCTGCCAAATTTGCTGGGAACCCCAAAAGTCCGCTCGAGCGGCCACTCCTCCGCTCGAGCGGAGGAAAGAATTTCTGGGTCGTTACAGCACAAAACACTGCGACGCGCAAAATAGCGCGAGTGATAAACTGCACAAAACAGTGCGACGCGCAAAATAGCGCGAGTGTTAGCTGCACAAAACTGTGCGACGCGCAAAATTGCGCGAGTGATAAACTGCACAAAACAGTGCGACGCGTAAAATAGGGCGAGTCGTAAACTGCACAAAACTGTGCGACGCGCAAAATTGCGCGAGTGATAAACTGCACAAAACAGTGCGACGCTCAAAATAGCGCGAGTGTCAACTGCACAAAACTGTGCGACGCGCAAAATAGCGCGAGTGATAAACCGCACAAAACAGTGCGACGCGCAAAATAGCGCGAGTGTCAACTGCACAAAACTGTGCGACGCGCAAAATAGGGCGAGTGATAAACCGCACAAAACAGTGGGACGCGCAAAATAGCGCGAGTGTCAACTGCAGAAAACTGTGCGACGCGCAAAGTAGCACGAGTGATAAACTGCACAAAACTGTGCGACGCGCAAAATAGCGCGAGTGTGAACTGCACAAAACAGTGCGACGCGCAAAATAGTGCGAGTGTCAACTGCACAAAACAGTGCCACGCGCCAAATAGCACGAGTGTGAACTGCACAAAACAGTGCGACGTGCAAAATAGCGCAAGTGATAAACTGCACAAAACAGTGCGACCCACAAAATAGCGCGAGTGATAAACTGCACAAAACACTGCGACGCACAAAATAGCGCCAGTGATAAACTGCACAAAACACTGCGACGCGCAAAATAGCGCGAGTGATAAACTGCACAAAACAGTGCGACGCGCAAAATAGCGCGAGTGTGAACTACACAAAACAGTGCGACGCGCAAAATAGCGCGAGTAATAAACTGCACAAAACAGTGTGATGCCCAAAATAGCGCGAGTGATAAACTGCACAAAACAGTGCGACGCGCAAAATAGCGCGAGTGATAAACTGCACAAAACAGTGCGACACGCAAAATAGCGCGACTGTCAGCTGCACAAAACTGTGCGACGCGCAAAATTGCGCGAGTGATAAACTGCACAAAACAGTGCGACGCGCAAAATAGCGCGAGTCGTAAACTGCACAAAACTGTGCGACGCGCAAAATTGCGCGAGTGATAAACTGCACAAAACAGTGCGACGCGCAAAATAGCGAGTGTCAACTGCACAAAACTGTGCGACGTGCAAAATAGCGCGAGTGATAAACCGCACAAAACAGTGCGACGCGCAAAATAGCGCGAGTGTCAACTGCACAAAACTGTGCGACGCGCAAAATAGGGCGAGTGATAAACCGCACAAAACAGTGCGACGCGCAAAATAGCGCGAGTGTCAACTGCAGAAAACTGTGCGACGTGCAAAGTAGCACCAGTGATAAACTGCACAAAACAGTGCGACGCGCAAAATAGCGCGAGTGTCAACTGCAGAAAACTGTGCGACGCGCAAAATAGCGCGAGTGTCAACTGCACAAAACAGTGCCACGCGCAAAATAGCACGAGTGTGAACTGCACAAAACAGTGCGACGTGCAAAATAGCGCGAGTGATAAACTGCACAAAACAGTGCGACCCACAAAATAGCGCGAGTGATAAACTGCACAAAACACTGCGACGCGCAAAATAGCGCGAGTGATAAACTGCACAAAACAGTGCGACGCGCAAAATAGCGCGAGTGTGAACTGCACAAAACAGTGCGACCCGCAAAATAGCGCGAGTAATAAACTGCACAAAACAGTGGGACGCCCAAAATAGCGCGAGTGATAAACTGCACAAAACAATGCGACGCGCAAAATACCGCGAGTGATAAACTGCACAAAACAGTGCGACGCGCAAAATAGCGCGAGTGTCAGCTGCACAAAACTGTGCGACGCGCAAAATTGCGCGAGTGATAAACTGCACAAAACAGTGCGACGCTCAAAATAGCGCGAGTGTCAACTGCACAAAACTGTGCGACGCGCAAAATAGCGCGAGTGATAAACCGCACAAAACAGTGCGACGCGCAAAATAGCGCAAGTGTCAACTGCACAAAACTGTGCGACGCGCAAAATAGGGCGAGTGATAAACCGCACAAAACAGTGTGACGCGCAAAATAGCGCGAGTGTCAACTGCAGAAAACTGTGCGACGCGCAAAGTAGCACGAGTGATAAACTGCACAAAACTGTGCGACGCGCAAAATAGCGCGAGTGTGAACTGCACAAAACAGTGCGACGCGCAAAATAGTGCGAGTGTCAACTGCACAAAACAGTGCCACGCGCAAAATAGCACGAGTGTGAACTGCACAAAACAGTGCGACGTGCAAAATAGCGCGAGTGATAAACTGCACAAAACAGTGCGACCCACAAAATAGCGCCAGTGATAAACTGCACAAAACACTGCGACGCGCAAAATAGCGTGAGTGATAAACTGCACAAAACAGTGCGACGCGCAAAATAGCGCGAGTGTGAACTGCACAAAACAGTGCGACCCGCAAAATAGCGCGAGTAATAAACTGCACAAAACAGTGGGACGCCCAAAATAGCGCGAGTGATAAACTGCACAAAACAATGCGACGCGCAAAATAGCGAGTGTCAACTGCACAAAACTGTGCGACGCGCAAAATAGCGCGAGTGATAAACCGCACAAAACAGTGCGACGCGCAAAATAGCGCGAGTGTCAACTGCACAAAACTGTGCGACGCGCAAAATAGGGCGAGTGATAAACCGCACAAAACAGTGCGACGCGCAAAATAGCGCGAGTGTCAACTGCAGAAAACTGTGCGACGCGCAAAGTAGCACCAGTGATAAACTGCACAAAACAGTGCGACGCGCAAAATAGCGCGAGTGTCAACTGCAGAAAACTGTGCGACGCGCAAAATAGCGGGAGTGTCAACTGCACAAAACAGTGCCACGCGCAAAATAGCACGAGTGTGAACTGCACAAAACAGTGCGACGTGCAAAATAGCGCGAGTGATAAACTGCACAAAACAGTGCGACCCACAAAATAGCGCGAGTGATAAACTGCACAAAACACTGCGACGCGCAAAATTGCGCGTGTGATAAACTGCACAAAACAGTGCGACGCGCAAACTAGCGCGAGTGTGAACTGCACAAAACAGTGCGACGCGCAAAATAGCGAGTAATAAACTGCACAAAACAGTGGGACGCCCAAAATAGCGCGAGTGTGAACTGCACAAAACAGTGCGACGCGCAAAATAGCGCGAGTGTGAACTGCACAAAACAGTGCGACGCGCAAAATAGCGCGAGTAATAAACTGCACAAAACAGTGGGACGCCCAAAATAGCGCGAGTGATAAACTGCATAAAACAATGCGACGCGCAAAATAGCGCGAGTGATAAACTGCACAAAACAGTGCGACGCGCAAAATAGCGCGAGTGTCAGCTGGACAAAACTGTGCGACGCGCAAAATTGCGCGAGTGATAAACTGCACAAAACAGTGCGACGCGCAAAATAGCGCGAGTAATAAACTGCACAAAACAGTGCGACGCGCAAAATAGCGCGAGTGATAAACTGCACAAAACAGTGCGACGCGCAAAATAGCGCGAGTGTCAACTGCACAAAACTGTGCGACGCGCAAAATAGGGCGAGTGATAACCCGCACAAAACAGTGCGACCCACAAAATAGCGAGTGATAAACTGCACAAAACACTGCGACGCGCAAAGTAGCGCGAGTGATAAACTGCACAAAACAGTGCGACGCGCAAAATAGCGCGAGTGTGAACTGCACAAAACAGTGCGACGCGCAAAATAGCGCGAGTAATAAACTGCACAAAACAGAGTGACGGCCAAAAATAGCGCGAGTGATAAACTGAACAAAACAATGCGACGCGCAAAATAGCGCGAGTGATAAGCTGCACAAAACAGTGCGACGCGCAAAATAGCGCGAGTGTCAGCTGCACAAAACTGTGCGACGCGCAAAATTGCGCGAGTGATAAACTGCACAAAACAGTGCGACGCTCAAAATAGCGCGAGTGTCAACTGCACAAAACAGTGCGACGCGCAAAATAGCGCGAGTGATAAACCGCACAAAACAGTGCGACGCGCAAAATAGCGCAAGTGTCAACTGCACAAAACTGTGCGACGCGCAAAATAGAGCGAGTGATAAACCGCACAAAACAGTGTGACGCGCAAAATAGCGCGAGTGTCAACTGCAGAAAACTGTGCGACGCGCAAAGTAGCACGAGTGATAAACTGCACAAAACTGTGCGACGCGCAAAATAGCGCGAGTGTGGACTGCACAAAACAGTGCGACGCGCAAAATAGCGCGAGTGTGAACTGCACAAAACAGTGCGACCCGCAAAATAGCGCGAGTAATAAACTGCACAAAACAGTGGGACGCCCAAAATAGCGCGAGTGATAAACTGCACAAAACAATGCGACGCGCAAAATACCGCGAGTGATAAACTGCACAAAACAGTGCGACGCGCAAAATAGCGCGAGTGTCAGCTGCACAAAACTGTGCGACGCGCAAAATTGCGCGAGTGATAAACTGCACAAAACAGTGCGACGCTCAAAATAGCGCGAGTGTCAACTGCACAAAACTGTGCGACGCGCAAAATAGCGCGAGTGATAAACCGCACAAAACAGTGCGACGCGCAAAATAGCGCAAGTGTCAACTGCACAAAATTGTGCGACGCGCAAAATAGGGCGAGTGATAAACCGCACAAAACAGTGTGACGCGCAAAATAGCGCGAGTGTCAACTGCAGAAAACTGTGCGACGCGCAAAGTAGCACGAGTGATAAACTGCACAAAACTGTGCGACGCGCAAAATAGTGCGAGTGTGAACTGCACAAAACAGTGCGACGCGCAAAATAGTGCGAGTGTCAACTGCACAAAACAGTGCCACGCGCAAAATAGCACGAGTGTGAACTGCACAAAACAGTGCGACGTGCAAAATAGCGCGAGTGATAAACTGCACAAAACAGTGCGACCCACAAAATAGCGCGAGTGATAAACTGCACAAAACACTGCAACTCGCAAAATAGCGCGAGTGATAAACTGCACAAAACAGTGCGACGCGCAAAATAGCGCGAGTGTGAACTGCACAAAACAGTGCGACCCGCAAAATAGCGCGAGTAATAAACTGCACAAAACAGTGGGACGCCCAAAATAGCGCGAGTGATAAACTGCACAAAACAATGCGACGCGCAAAATAGCGAGTGTCAACTGCACAAAACTGTGCGACGCGCAAAATAGCGCGAGTGATAAACCGCACAAAATAGTGCGACGCGCAAAATAGCGCGAGTGTCAACTGCACAAAACTGTGCGACGCGCAAAATAGGGCGAGTGATAAACCGCACAAAACAGTGCGACGCGCAAAATAGCGCGAGTGTCAACTGCAGAAAACTGTGCGACGTGCAAAGTAGCACCAGTGATAAACTGCACAAAACAGTGCGACGCGCAAAATAGCGCGAGTGTCAACTGCAGAAAACTGTGCGACGCGCAAAATAGCGCGAGTGTCAGCAGCACAAAACTGTGCGACCCGCAAAATAGCGCGAGTAACAAACTGCACAAAACAGTGGGACGCCCAAAATAGCGCGAGTGATAAACTGCACAAAACAATGCGACGCGCAAAATACCGCGAGTGATAAACTGCACAAAACAGTGCGACGCGCAAAATAGCGCGAGTGTCAGCTGCACAAAACTGTGCGACGCGCAAAATTGCGCTAGTGATAAACTGCACAAAACAGTGCGACGCTCAAAATAGCGCGAGTGACAACTGCACAAAACTGTGCGACGCGCAAAATAGCGCGAGTGATAAACCGCACAAAACAGTGCGACGCGTAAAATAGCGCAAGTGTCAACTGCACAAAACTGTGCGACGCGCAAAATAGGGCGAGTGATAAACCGCACAAAACAGTGCGACGCGCAAAATAGCGCGAGTGTCAACTGCAGAAAACTGTGCGACGCGCAAAGTAGCACCAGTGATAAACTGCACAAAACAGTGCGACGCGCAAAATAGCGCGAGTGTCAACTGCAGAAAACTGTGCGACGCGCAAAATAGCGCGAGTGTCAGCAGCACAAAACTGTGCGACCCGCAAAATAGCGCGAGTAACAAACTGCACAAAACAGTGGGACGCCCAAAATAGCGCGAGTGATAAACTGCACAAAACAATGCGACGCGCAAAATACCGCGAGTGATAAACTGCACAAAACAGTGCGACGCGCAAAATAGCGCGAGTGTCAGCTGCACAAAACTGTGCGACGCGCAAAATTGCGCGAGTGATAAACTGCACAAAACAGTGCGACGCTCAAAATAGCGCGAGTGACAACTGCACAAAACTGTGCGACGCGCAAAATAGCGCGAGTGATAAACCGCACAAAACAGTGCGACGCGTAAAATAGCGCAAGTGTCAACTGCACAAAACTGTGCGACGCGCAAAATAGGGCGAGTGATAAACCGCACAAAACAGTGTGACGCGCAAAATAGCGCGAGTGTCAACTGCAGAAAACTGTGCGACGCGCAAAGTAGCACGAGTGATAAACTGCACAAAACTGTGCGACGCGCAAAATAGAGCGAGTGTGAACTGCACAAAACAGTGCGACGCGCAAAATAGTGCGAGTGTCAACTGCAGAAAACAGTGCCACGCGCAAAATAGCACGAGTGTGAACTGCACAAAACAGTGCGACGTGCAAAATAGCGCGAGTGATAAACTGCACAAAACAGTGCGACCCACAAAATAGCGCGAGTGATAAACTGCACAAAACACTGCGACGCGCAAAATAGCGTGAGTGATAAACTGCACAAAACAGTGCGACGCGCAAAATAGCGCGAGTGTGAACTGCACAAAACAGTGCGACCCGCAAAATAGCGCGAGTAATAAACTGCACAAAACAGTGGGACGCCCAAAATAGCGCGAGTGATAAACTGCACAAAACAATGCGACGCGCAAAATAGCGAGTGTCAACTGCACAAAACTGTGCGACGCGCAAAATAGCGCGAGTGATAAACCGCACAAAACAGTGCGACGCGCAAAATAGCGCGAGTGTCAACTGCACAAAACTGTGCGACGCGCAAAATAGGGCGAGTGATAAACCGCACAAAACAGTGCGACGCGCAAAATAGCGCGAGTGTCAACTGCAGAAAACTGTGCGACGCGCAAAGTAGCACCAGTGATAAACTGCACAAAACAGTGCGACGCGCAAAATAGCGCGAGTGTCAACTGCAGAAAACTGTGCGACGCGCAAAATAGCGCGAGTGTCAACTGCACAAAACAGTGCCACGCGCAAAATAGCACGAGTGTGAACTGCACAAAACAGTGCGACGTGCAAAATAGCGCGAGTGATAAACTGCACAAAACAGTGCGACCCACAAAATAGCGCGAGTGATAAACTGCACAAAACACTGCGACGCGCAAAATTGCGCGAGTGATAAACTGCACAAAACAGTGCGACGCGCAAACTAGCGCGAGTGTGAACTGCACAAAACAGTGCGACGCGCAAAATAGCGAGTAATAAACTGCACAAAACAGTGGGACGCCCAAAATAGCGCGAGTGTGAACTGCACAAAACAGTGCGACGCGCAAAATAGCGCGAGTGTGAACTGCACAAAACAGTGCGACGCGCAAAATAGCGCGAGTAATAAACTGCACAAAACAGTGGGACGCCCAAAATAGCGCGAGTGATAAACTGCATAAAACAATGCGACGCGCAAAATAGCGCGAGTGATAAACTGCACAAAACAGTGCGACGCGCAAAATAGCGCGAGTGTCAGCTGGACAAAACTGTGCGACGCGCAAAATTGCGCGAGTGATAAACTGCACAAAACAGTGCGACGCGCAAAATAGCGCGAGTAATAAACTGCACAAAACAGTGCGACGCGCAAAATAGCGCGAGTGATAAACTGCACAAAACAGTGCGACGCGCAAAATAGCGCGAGTGTCAACTGCACAAAACTGTGCGACGCGCAAAATAGGGCGAGTGATAACCCGCACAAAACAGTGCGACCCACAAAATAGCGAGTGATAAACTGCACAAAACACTGCGACGCGCAAAGTAGCGCGAGTGATAAACTGCACAAAACAGTGCGACGCGCAAAATAGCGCGAGTGTGAACTGCACAAAACAGTGCGACGCGCAAAATAGCGCGAGTAATAAACTGCACAAAACAGAGTGACGGCCAAAAATAGCGCGAGTGATAAACTGAACAAAACAATGCGACGCGCAAACTAGCGCGAGTGATAAACTGCACAAAACAGTGCGACGCGCAAAATAGCGCGAGTGTCAGCTGCACAAAACTGTGCGACGCGCAAAATTGCGCGAGTGATAAACTGCACAAAACAGTGCGACGCGTAAAAGAGGGCGAGTCGTAAACTGCACAAAACTGTGCGACGCGCAAAATTGCGCGAGTGATAAACTGCACAAAACAGTGCGACGCTCAAAATAGCGCGAGTGTCAACTGCACAAAACTGTGCGACGCGCAAAATAGCGCGAGTGATAAACCGCACAAAACAGTGCGACGCGCAAAATAGCGCAAGTGTCAACTGCACAAAACTGTGCGACGCGCAAAATAGAGCGAGTGATAAACCGCACAAAACAGTGTGACGCGCAAAATAGCGCGAGTGTCAACTGCAGAAAACTGTGCGACGCGCAAAGTAGCACGAGTGATAAACTGCACAAAACTGTGCGACGTGCAAAATAGCGCGAGTGTGGACTGCACAAAACAGTGCGACGCGCAAAATAGCGCGAGTGTGAACTGCACAAAACAGTGCGACCCGCAAAATAGCGCGAGTAATAAACTGCACAAAACAGTGGGACGCCCAAAATAGCGCGAGTGATAAACTGCACAAAACAATGCGACGCGCAAAATAGCGCGAGTGATAAACTGCACAAAACAGTGCGACGCGCAAAATAGCGCGAGTGTCAGCTGCACAAAACTGTGCGACGCGCAAAATTGCGCGAGTGATAAACTGCACAAAACAGTGCCACGCGCAAAATAGCGCGAGTAATAAACTGCACAAAACAGTGGGACGCCCAAAATAGCGCGAGTGATAAACTGCACAAAACAATGCGACGCGCAAAATAGCGCGAGTGATAAACTGCACAAAACAGTGCGACGCGCAAAATAGCGCGAGTGTCAGCTGCGCAAAACTGTGCGACGCGCAAAATTGCGCGAGTGATAAACTGCACAAAACAGTGCGACGCGCAAAATAGCGCGAGTCGTAAACTGCACAAAACTGTGCGACGCGCAAAATAGCGCGAGTGTCAACTGCACAAAACTGTGCGACGCGCAAAATAGCGCGAGTGATAAACCGCACAAAACAGTGCGACGCGCAAAATAGCGCGAGTGTCAACTGCACAAAACTGTGCGACGCGCAAAATAGGGCGAGTGATAAACCGCACAAAACAGTGTGACGCGCAAAATAGCGCGAGTGTCAACTGCAGAAAACTCTGCGACGCGCAATGTAGCACGAGTGATAAACTGCACAAAACTGTGCGACGCGCAAAATAGCGCGAGTGTGAACTGCACAAAACAGTGCGACGCGCAAAATAGTGCGAGTGTCAACTGCACAAAACAGTGCCACGCGCAAAATAGCACGAGTGTGAACTGCACAAAACAGTGCGACGTGCAAAATAGCGCGAGTGATAAACTGCACAAAACAGCGCGAGTGATAAACCGCACAAAACAGTGTGACGCGCAAAATAGAGCGATTGTCAACTGCACAAAACTGTGCGACGCGCAAATAGCGCGAGTGATAAACCGCACAAAACAGTGCGACGCGCAAAATAGCGCGAGTGTCAACTTCACAAAACAGTGCGACGCGCAAAATAGCGCGAGTGTCAACTGCACAAAACTATGCGACGCGCAAAATAGGGCGAGTGATAAACCGCACAAAACAGTGCGACGCGCAAAATAGCGCGGTTGTCCACTGCAGAAAACTGTGCGACGCGCAAAGTAGCACGAGTGATAAACTGCAAAAACTGTGCGATGCGCAAAATAGCGCGATTGTGAACTGCACAAAACAGTGCGACGCGCAAAATAGCGCGAGTGTCAACTGCACAAAACAGTGCCACGCGCAAAATAGCACGAGTGTGAATTGCACAAAACAGTGCAACGTGCAAAATAGCGCGAGTGAGAAACTGCACAAAACAGTGCGACCCACAAAATAGCGCGAGTAATAAACTGCACAAAACAGTGTGACGCCCAAAATAGCGGGAATATTAAACTGCACAAAACAATGCAACGCGCAAAATAGCGCGAGTGATAAACTGCACAAAACAGTGCGACGCGCAAAATAGCGCGATTGTGAACTGCACAAAACAGTGCGACGCACAACATAGCGCGAGTGTCAACTGCACAAAACAGTGCGATGCGCAAAATAGCGCGAGTGTCAACTGCACAAAACTGTGTGAAGCGGAAAATAGCACGAGTGACAAACCGCACAAAACAGTGCGACGCAGAAAATAGCGCGAGTGTCAGCTTCACAAAACTGTGCGACGCGCAAAATTGCGCGAGTGATAAACTGCACAAAACAGTGCGATGCGCCAAATAGCGCGAGTGTCAACTGCACAAAACTGTGCGACGCGCAAAATAGCGCGAGTGATAAACCGCACAAAACAGTGCGACGCGCAAAATAGCGCGAGTGTCAACTGCACAAAACTTGGCGACGCGCAAAATAGCACGAGTGATAAACAGCACAAAAGAGTGCGACGTGCAAAATAGCGCGAGTTTCAACTGCACAAAACTGTGCGACGCGCAAAATAGGGCGAGTGATAAACCGCACAAAACAGTGCGACGCGCAAAATAGCGCGGGTGTCAACTGCAGAAAACTGTGCGACGCGCAAAATAGCGCGAGTGTCAACTGCACAAAACAGTGCCACGCGCAAAATAGCACGAGTGTGAACTGCACAAAACAGTGCGACGTGCAAATAGCGCGAGTGATAAACTGCACAAAACAGTGCGACCCACAAAATAGCGCGAGTGATAAACTGCACAAAACACTGCGACGCGCAAAATAGCGCGAGTGATAAACTGCACAAAACAGTGCGACGCGCAAAATAGCGCGAGTGTCAGCTGCACAAAACTGTGCGACGCGCAAATTGCGCGAGTAATAAACTGCAGAAAACAGTGGGACGCCCAAAATAGCGCGAGTGATAAACTGCACAAAACAATGCGACGCGCAAAATAGCGCGAGTGATAAACTGCACAAAACAGTACGACGCGCAAAATAGCGCGAGTGTCAGCTGCACAAAACTGTGCGACGCACAAAATTGCGCGAGTGATAAACTGCACAAAACAGTGCGACGCGCAAAATAGCGCGAGTCGTAAACTGCACAAAACTGTGCAACGCGCAAAATTGCGCGACTGATAAACTGCACAAAACAGTGCGACGCTCAAAATAGCGCGAGTGTCAACTGCACAAAACTGTGCGACGCGCAAAATAGCGCGAGTGATAAACCGCACAAAACAGTGCGACGCGCCAAAATAGCGCGAGTGTCAACTGCACAAAACTGTGCGACGCGCAAAATAGGGCGAGTGATAAACCGCACAAAACAGTGCGACGCGCAAAATAGCGCGAGTCGTAAACTGCACAAAACTGTGCGACGCGCAAAATTGCGCGAGTGATAAACTGCACAAAACAGTGCGACGCGCAAAATAGCGAGTGTCAACTGCACAAAACTGTGCGACGCGCAAAATAGCGCGAGTGATAAACCGCACAAAATAGTGCGACGCGCAAAATAGCGCGTGTCAACTACAGAAAACGGTGCGACGCGCAAAGTAGCACGAGTGATAAACTGCACAAAACAGTGCGACGCGCAAAATAGCGCGAGTGTCAACTGCAGAAAACTGTGCGACGCGCAAAATAGCGCGAGTGTCAACTGCACAAAACAGTGCCACGCGCAAAATAGCACGAGTGTGAACTGCACAAAACAGTGCGACGTGCAAAATAGCGCGAGTGATAAACTGCACAAAACAGTGCGACCCACCAAATAGCGCGAGTGATAAACTGCACAAAACACTGCGACGCGCAAAATTGCGCGAGTGATAAACTGCACAAAACAGTGCGACGCGCAAAATAGCGCGAGTGTGAACTGTACAAAACAGTGCGATGCGCAAAATAGCGCGAGTAATAAACTGCACAAAACAGTGGGACGCCCAAAATAGCGCGAGTGTCAAACTGCACAAAACAATGCGACGCGCAAAATAGCGCGAGTGATAAACTGCACAAAACAGTGCGACGCGCAAAATAGCGCGAGTGTCAGCTGCACAAAACTGTGCGACGCGCAAAATTGCGCGAGTGATAAACTGCACAAAACAGTGCGACGCGCAAAATAGCGCGAGTCGTAAACAGCACAAAACTGTGCGACGCGCAAAATTGCGCGAGTGATAAACTGCACAAAACAGTGCGACGCACAAAATAGCGCGAGTGTCAACTGCACAAAACTGTGCGACGCGCAAAATAGCGCGAGTGATAAACCGCACAAAACAGTGCGAGGCGCAAAATAGCGCGAGTGTCAACTGCACAAAACTTGGCGACGCGCAAAATAGCGCGAGGGATAAACAGCACGAAACAGGGCGACGCGCAAAATAGCGCGAGTGTGAACTGCACAAAACTGTGCGACGCGCAAAATAGGGCGAGTGATAAACCGCACAAAACAGTGCGACGCGCAAAATAGTGCGAGTGTCAACTGCACAAAACAGTGCCACGCGCAAAATAGTGCGAGTGTCAACTGCACAAAACAGTGCCACGCGCAAAATAGCACAAGTGTGAACTGCACAAAACAGTGCGACGTGCAAAATAGCGCGAGTGATAAACTGCACAAAACAGTGCGACCCACAAAATAGCGCGAGTGATAAACTGCACAAAACACTGCGACGTGCAAAATAGCGCGAGTGATAAACTGCACAAAACAGTGCGACGTGCAAAATAGCGCGAATGTGAACTGCACAAAACAGTGCGACGCGCAAAATAGCGCGAGTAATAAACTGCACAAAACAGTGGGACGCCCAAAATAGCGCGAGTGATAAACTGCACAAAACAATGCGACGCGCAAAATAGCGCGAGTGATAAACTGCACAAAACAGTGCGACGCGCAAAATAGCGCGAGTGTCAGCTGCACAAAACTGTGCGACGCGCAAAATTGCGCGAGTGATAAACTGCACAAAACAGTGCCACGCGCAAAATAGCGCGAGTAATAAACTGCACAAAACAGTGGGACGCCCAAAATAGCGCGAGTGATAAACTGCACAAAACAATGCGACGCGCAAAATAGCGCGAGTGATAAACTGCACAAAACAGTGCGACGCGCAAAATAGCGCGAGTGTCAGCTGCGCAAAACTGTGCGACGCGCAAAATTGCGCGAGTGATAAACTGCACAAAACAGTGCGACGCGCAAAATAGCGCGAGTCGTAAACTGCACAAAACTGTGCGACGCGCAAAATTGCGCGAGTGATAAACTGCACAAAACAGTGCGACGCGCAAAATAGCGCGAGTGTCAACTGCACAAAACTGTGCGACGCGCAAAATAGCGCGAGTGATAAACCGCACAAAACAGTGCGACGCGCAAAATAGCGCGAGTGTCAACTGCACAAAACTGTGCGACGCGCAAAACAGGGCGAGTGATAAACCGCACAAAACAGTGTGACGCGCAAAATAGCGCGAGTGTCAACTGCAGAAAACTGTGCGACGCGCAAAGTAGCACGAGTGATAAACTGCACAAAACTGTGCGACGCGCAAAATAGCGCGAGTGTGAACTGCACAAAACAGTGCGACGCGCAAAATAGTGCGAGTGTCAACTGCACAAAACAGTGCCACACGCAAAATAGCACGAGTGTGAACTGCACAAAACAGTGCGACGTGCAAAATAGCGCGAGTGATAAACTGCACAAAATAGCGCGAGTGATAAACCGCACAAAACGGTGTGACGCGCAAAATAGAGCGATTGTCAACTGCACAAAACTGTGCGACGCGCAAAATAGCGCGAGTGATAAACCGCACAAAACAGTGCGACGCGCAAAATAGCGCGAGTGTCAACTTCACAAAACAGTGCGACGCGCAAAATAGCGCGAGTGTCAACTGCACAAAACTATGCGACGCGCAAAATAGGGCCAGTGATAAACCGCACAAAACAGTGCGACGCGCAAAATAGCGCGGTTGTCCACTGCAGAAAACTGTGCGACGCGCAAAGTAGCACGAGTGATAAACTGCAAAAACTGTGCGATGCGCAAAATAGCGCGATTGTGAACTGCACAAAACAGTGCGACGCGCAAAATAGCGTGAGTGTCAACTGCACAAAACAGTGCCACGCGCAAAATAGCACGAGTGTGAATTGCACAAAACAGTGCAACGTGCAAAATAGCGCGAGTGACAAACTGCACAAAACAGTGCGACCCACAAAATAGCGCGAGTAATAAACTGCACAAAACAGTGTGACGCCCAAAATAGCGGGAATATTAAACTGCACAAAACAATGCAACGCGCAAAATAGCGCGAGTGATAAACTGCACAAAACAGTGCGACGCGCAAAATAGCGCGATTGTGAACTGCACAAAACAGTGCGACGCGCAAAATAGCGCGGGTGTCAACTGCAGAAAACTGTGCGACGCGCAAAATAGCGCGAGTGTCAACTGCACAAAACAGTGCCACGCGCAAAATAGCACGAGTGTGAACTGCACAAAACAGTGCGACGTGCAAAATAGCGCGAGTGATAAACTGCACAAAACAGTGCGACCCACAAAATAGCGCGAGTGATAAACTGCACAAAACACTGCGACGCGCAAAATAGCGCGAGTGATAAACTGCACAAAACAGTGCGACGCGCAAAATAGCGCGAGTGTCAGCTGCACAAAACTGTGCGACGCGCAAAATTACGCGAGTAATAAACTGCAGAAAACAGTGGGACGCCCAAAATAGCGCGAGTGATAAACTGCACAAAACAATGCGACGCGCAAAATAGCGCGAGTGATAAACTGCACAAAACAGTACGACGCGCAAAATAGCGCGAGTGTCAGCTGCACAAAACTGTGCGACGCACAAAATTGCGCGAGTGATAAACTGCACAAAACAGTGCGACGCGCAAAATAGCGCGAGTCGTAAACTGCACAAAACTGTGCAACGCGCAAAATTGCGCGACTGATAAACTGCACGAAACAGTGCGACGCTCAAAATAGCGCGAGTGTCAACTGCACAAAACTGTGCGACGCGCAAAATAGCGCGAGTGATAAACCGCACAAAACAGTGCGACGCGCAAAATAGCGCGAGTGTCAACTGCACAAAACTGTGCGACGCGCAAAATAGGGCGAGTGATAAACCGCACAAAACAGTGCGACGCGCAAAATAGCGCGAGTCGTAAACTGCACAAAACTGTGCGACGCGCAAAATTGCGCGAGTGATAAACTGCACAAAACAGTGCGACGCGCAAAATAGCGAGTGTCAACTGCACAAAACTGTGCGACGCGCAAAATAGCGCGAGTGATAAACCGCACAAAATAGTGCGACGCGCAAAATAGCGCGTGTCAACTACAGAAAACGGTGCGACGCGCAAAGTAGCACGAGTGATAAACTGCACAAAACAGTGCGACGCGCAAAATAGCGCGAGTGTCAACTGCAGAAAACTGTGCGACGCGCAAAATAGCGCGAGTGTCAACTGCACAAAACAGTGCCACGCGCAAAATAGCACGGGTGTGAACTGCACAAAACAGTGCGACGTGCAAAATAGCGCGAGTGATAAACTGCACAAAACAGTGCGACCCACAAAATAGCGCGAGTGATAAACTGCACAAAACACTGCGACGCGCAAAATTGCGCGAGTGATAAACTGCACAAAACAGTGCGACGCGCAAAATAGCGCGAGTGTGAACTGCACAAAACAGTGCGACGCGCAAAATAGCCCGAGTAATAAACTGCACAAAATAGTGGGACGCCCAAAATAGCGCGAGTGATAAACTGCACAAAACAATGCGACGCGCAAAATAGCGCGAGTGATAAACTGCACAAAACAGTGCGACGCGCAAAATAGCGCGAGTGTCAGCTGGACAAAACTGTGCGACGCGCAAAATTGCGCGAGTGATAAACTGCACAAAACAGTGCGACGCGCAAAATAGCGCGAGTCGTAAACTGCACAAAACTGTGCGACGCGCAAAATTGCGCGAGTGATAAACTGCACAAAATAGTGCGACGCGCAAAATAGCGCGAGTGATAAACCGCACAAAACAGTGCGACGCGCAAAATAGCGAGTGTCAACTGCAGAAAACTGTGCGACGCGCAAAATAGGGCGAGTGATAAACCGCACAAAACAGTGCGACGCGCAAAATAGCGCGAGTGTCAACTGTAGAAAACTGTGCGACGCGCAAAGTAGCACGAGTGATAAACTGCACAAAACTGTGCGACGCGAAAAATAGCGCGAGTGTGAACTGCACAAAACAGTGCGACGCTAAAAATAGCGCGAGTGTCAACTGCACAAAACAGTGCCACGCGCAAAATAGCACGAGTGTGAATTGCACAAAACAGTGCGACGTGCAAAATAGCGCGAGTGATAAACTGCACAAAACAGTGCGACCCTCAAAATAGCGCGAGTGATAAACTGTACAAAACACTGCGACGCGCAAAATAGCGCGAGTGATAAATTGCACAAAACAGTGCGACGCGCAAAATAGCGCGAGTGTGAACTGCAGAAAACAGTGCGACGCGTAAAATAGCGCGAGCAATAAACTGCACAAAACAGTGTGACGCCCAAAACAGCGCGAGTGATAAACTGCACAAAACAATGCGACGCGCAAAATAGCGCGAGTGATAAACTGCACAAAACAGTGCGACGCGCAAAATAGCGCGAGTGTCAGCTGCACAAAACTGTGCGACGCGCAAAATTTGCGCGAGTGATAAACTGCACAAAACAGTGCGACGCGCAAAATAGCGCGAGTCGTAAACTGCACAAAACTGTGCTACGCGCAAAATTGCGCGAGTGATAAACTGCACAAAACAGTGCGACGCGCAAAATAGCGCGAGTGTCAACTGCACAAAACTGTGCGATGCGCAAAATAGTGCGAGTGATAAACCGCACAAAACAGTGCGACGCGCAAAATAGCGCGAGTGTCAACTGCACAAAACTGTGCGACGCGCAAAATAGGGCGAGTGATAAACCGCACAACACAGTGCGACGCGCAAAATAGCGCGAGTGTCAACTGCAGAAAACTGTGCGACGCGCAAAGTAGCCCGAGTGATAAACTGCACAAAACTGTGCGACGCGCAAAATAGCGCGAGTGTGAACTGCACAAAACAGTGCGACGCGCAAAATAGTGCGAGTGTCAACTGCACAAAACTGTGCCACGCGCAAAATAGCACGAGTGTGAACTGGACAAAACAGTGCGACGTGCAAAATAGCGCGAGTGATAAACTGCACAAAACAGTGCGACCCACAAAATAGCGCGAGTGATAAACTGCACAAAACACTGCGACGCACAAAATAGCGCGAGTGATAAACTGCACAAAACACTGCGACGCACAAAATAGCGCGAGTGATAAACTGCACAAAACACTGCGACGCACAAAATAGCGCGAGTGATAAACTGCACAAAACAGTGCGACGCGCAAAATAGCGCGAGTGTGAACTGTACAAAACAGTGCGACGCGCAAAATAGCGCGAGTAATAAACTGCACAAAACAGTGGGATGCCCAAAATAGCGCGAGTGATAAACTGCACAAAACAATGCGACGCGCAAAATAGCGCGAGTGATAAACTGCACAAAACAGTGCGACGCGCAAAATAGCGCGAGTGTCAGCTGCACAAAACTGTGTGACGCGCAAAATTGCGCGAGTGATAAACTGCACAAAACAGTGCGACGCGCAAAATAGCGCGAGTCGTAAACTGCACAAAACTGTGCGACGCGCAAAATTGCGCGAGTGATAAACTGCACAAAACTGTGCGACGCACAAAATAGCGCGAGTGTCAACTGCACAAAACTGTGCGACGCGCAAAATAGCGCGAGTGATAAACCGCACAAAACAGTGCGACGCGCAAAATAGCGCGAGTGTCAACTGCACAAAACTGTGCGACGCGCAAAATAGGGCGAGTGATAAACCGCACAAAACAGTGCGACGCGCAAAATAGTGCGAGTGTCAACTGCACAAAACAGTGCCACGCGCAAAATAGTGCGAGTGTCAACTGCACAAAACAGTGCCACGCGCAAAATAGCACAAGTGTGAACTGCACAAAACAGTGCGACGTGCAAAATAGCGCGAGTGATAAACTACACAAAACAGTGCGACCCACAAAATAGCGCGAGTGATAAACTGCACAAAACACTGCGACACGCAAAATAGCGCGAGTGATAAACTGCACAAAACTGTGCGACGTGCAAAATAGCGCGAGTGTGAACTGCACAAAACAGTGCGACGCGCAAAATAGCGCGAGTAATAAACTGCACAAAACAGTGGGACGCCCAAAATAGCGCGAGTGATAAACCGCACAAAACAATGCGACGCGCAAAATAGCGCGAGTGATAAACTGCACAAAACAGTGCGACGTGCAAAATAGCGCGAGTGTGAACTGCACAAAACAGTGCGACGCGCAAAATAGCGCGAGTAATAAACTGCACAAAACAGTGGGACGCCCAAAATAGCGCGAGTGATAAACTGCACAAAACAATGCGACGCGCAAAATAACGCGAGTGATAAACTGCACAAAACAGTGCGACGCGCAAAATAGTGCGAGTGTCAGCTGCACAAAACTGTGCGACGCGCAAAATTGCGCGAGTGATAAACTGCACAAAACAGTGCAACGCGCAAAATAGCGCGAGTAATAAACTGCACAAAACAGTGGGACGCCCAAAATAGCGCGAGTGATAAACTGCACAAAACAATGCGACGCGCAAAATAGCGCGAGTGATAAACTGCACAAAACAGTGCGACGCGCAAAATAGCGCGAGTGTCAGCTGCACAAAACTGTGCGACGCGCAAAATTGCGCGAGTGATAAACTGCACAAAACAGTGCGACGCGCAAAATAGCGCGAGTCGTAAACTGCACAAAACTGTGCGACGCACAAAATTGCGCGAGTGATAAACTGCACAAAACAGTGCGACGCGCAAAATACCGCGAGTGTCAACTGCACAAAACTGTGCGACGCGCAAAATAGTGCGAGTGATAAACCGCACAAAACAGTGCGACGCGCAAAATAGCGCGACTGTCAACTGCACAAAACTGTGCGACGCGCAAAATAGGGCGAGTGATAAACCGCACAACACAGTGCGACGCCCAAAATAGCGCGAGTGTCAACTGCAGAAAACTGTGCGACGCGCAAAGTAGCACGAGTGATAAACTACACAAAACTGTGCGACGCGCAAAATAGCGCGAGTGTGAACTGCACAAAACAGTGCGACGCGCAAAATAGTGCGAGTGTCAACTGCACAAAACTGTGCCACGCGCAAAATAGCACGAGTGTGAACTGGACAAAACAGTGCGACGTGCAAAATAGCGCGAGTGATAAACTGCACAAAACAGTGCGACCCACAAAATAGCGCGAGTGATAAACTGCACAAAACACTGCGACGCGCAAAATAGCGCGAGTGATAAACTGCACAAAACAGTGCGACGCGGAAAATAGCGCGAGTGTGAACTGCACAAAACAGTGCGACGCGCAAAATAGCGCGAGTAATAAACTGCGCAAAATAGCGCGAGTAATAAACTGCGCAAAACAATGCGACGCGCAAAATAGTGCGAGTGATAAACGGCACAAAACAGTGCGACCCGCAAAATAGCGCGAGTGTCAGCTGCACAAAACTGTGCGACGCGCAAAATTGCGCGAGTGATAAACTGCACAAAACAGTGCAACGCGCAAAATAGCGCGAGTAGTAAACTGCACAAAACAGTGGGACGCCCAAAATAGCGCGAGTGATAAACTGCACAAAACAATGCGACGCGCAAAATAGCGCGAGTGATAAACTGCACAAAACAGTGCGACGCGCAAAATAGCGCGAGTGTCAGCTGCACAAAACTGTGCGACGCGTAAAATTGCGCGAGTGATAAACTGCACAAAACAGTGCGACGCGCAAAATAGCGCGAGTCGTAAACTGCACAAAACTGTGCGACGCGCAAAATTGCGCGAGTGATAAACTGCACAAAACAGTGCGACGCGCAAAATAGCGCGAGTGTCAACGGCACAAAACTGTGCGACGCGCAAAATAGCGCGAGTGATAAACCGCACAAAACAGTGCGACGCGCAAAATAGCGCGAGTGTCAACTGCACAAAACTGTGCGACGCGCAAAATAGGGCGAGTGATAAACCGCACAAAACAGTGTGACGCGCAAAATAGCGCGAGTGTCAACTGCAGAAAACTGTGCGACGCGCAAAGTAGCACGAGTGATAAACTGCACAAAACTGTGCGACGCGCAAAATAGCGCGAGTGTGAACTGCACAAAACAGTGCGACGCGCAAAATAGTGCGAGTGTCAACTGCACGAAATAGTGCCACGCGCAAAATAGCACGAGTGTGAACTGCACAAAACAGTGCGACGTGCAAAATAGCGCGAGTGATAAACTGCACAAAACAGTGCGACCCACAAAATAGCGCGAGTGATAAACTGCACAAAACAGCGCGAGTGATAAACCGCACAAAACAGTGTGACGCGCAAAATAGAGCGATTGTCAACTGCACAAAACTGTGCGACGCGCAAAATAGCGCGAGTGATAAACCGCACAAAACAGTGCGACGCGCAAAATAGCGCGAGTGTCAACTTCACAAAACAGTGCGACGCGCAAAATAGCGCGAGTGTCAACTGCACAAAACTATGCGACGCGCAAAATAGGGCCAGTGATAAACCGCACAAAACAGTGCGACGCGCAAAATAGCGCGGTTGTCAACTGCAGAAAACTGTGCGACGCGCAAAGTAGCACGAGTGATAAACTGCAAAAACTGTGCGATGCGCAAAATAGCGCGATTGTGAACTGTACAAAACAGTGCAACGCGCAAAATAGCGCGAGTGTCAACTGCACAAAACAGTGCCACGCGCAAAATAGCACGAGTGTGAATTGCACAAAACAGTGCAACGTGCAAAATAGCGCGAGTGATAAACTGCACAAAACAGTGCGACCCACAAAATAGCGCGAGTAATAAACTGCACAAAACAGTGTGACGCCCAAAATAGCGGGAATATTAAACTGCACAAAACAATGCAACGCGCAAAATAGCGCGAGTGATAAAATGCACAAAACAGTGCGACGCGCAAAATAGCGCGATTGTGAACTGCACAAAACAGTGCGACGCACAACATAGCGCGAGTGTCAACTGCACAAAACAGTGCGATGCGCAAAATAGCGCGAGTGTCAACTGCACAAAACTGTGTGAAGCGGAAAATAGCGCGAGTGACAAACCGCACAAAACAGTGCGACGCAGAAAATAGCGCGAGTGTCAGCTGCACAAAACTGTGCGACGCGCAAAATTGCGCGAGTGATAAACTGCACAAAACAGTGCGATGCGCAAAATAGCGCGAGTCGTAAACTGCACAAAACTGTGCGACGCGCAAAATTGCGCGAGTGATAAACTGCACAAAACAGTGCGACGAGCCAAATAGCGCGAGTGTCAACTGCACAAAACTGTGCGACGCGCAAAATAGCGCGAGTGATAAACCGCACAAAACAGTGCGACGCGCAAAATAGCACGAGTGTCAACTGCACAAAACTTGGCGACGCGCAAAATAGCACGAGTGATAAACAGCACGAAACAGTGCGACGCGCAAAATAGCGCGAGTTTCAACTGCACAGAACTGTGCGACGCGCAAAATAAGGCGAGTGATAAACCGCACAAAACAGTGCGACGCGCAAAATAGCGCGAGTGTCAACTGCAGAAAACTGTGCGACGCGCAAAATAGCGCGAGTGTCAACTGCACAAAACAGTGCCACGCGCAAAATAGCACGAGTGTGAACTGCACAAAACAGTGCGACGTGCAAAATAGCGCGAGTGATAAACTGTACAAAACAGTGCGACCCACAAAATAGCGCGAGTGATAAACTGCACAAAACACTGCGACGCGCAAAATTGCGCGAGTGATAAACTGCACAAAACAGTGCGACGCGCAAAATAGCGCGAGTGTGAACTGCCCAAAACAGTGCGACGCGCAAAATAGCGCGAGTAATAAACTGCACAAAACAGTGGGACGCCCAAAATAGCGCGAGTGATAAACTGCACAAAACAATGCGACGCGCAAAATAGCGCGAGTGATAAACTGCACAAACCAGTGCGACGCGCAAAATAGCGCGAGTGTCAGCTGGACAAAACAGTGCGACGCGCAAAATTGCGCGAGTGATAAACTGCACAAAACAGTGCGACGTGCAAAATAGCGCGAGTGATAAACTACACAAAACAGTGCGACCCACAAAATAGCGCGAGTGATAAACTGCACAAAACACTGCGACGCGCAAAATTGCGCGAGTGATAAACTGCACAAAACAGTGCGACGCGCAAAATAGCGCGAGTGTGAACTGCCCAAAACAGTGCGACGCGCAAAATAGCGCGAGTAATAAACTGCACAAAACAGTGGGACGCCCAAAGTAGCGCGAGTGATAAACTGCACAAAACAATGCGACGCGCAAAATAGCGCGAGTGATAAACTGCACAAACCAGTGCGACGCGCAAAATAGCGCGAGTGTCAGCTGGACAAAACAGTGCGACGCGCAAAATTGCGCGAGTGATAAACTGCACAAAACAGTGCGACGCGCAAAATAGCGCGAGTCGTAAACTGCACAAAACTGTGCGACGCGCAAAATTGCGACGTGCAAAATAGCGCGAGTGATAAACTGCACAAAACAGTGCGACGCGCAAAATAGCGCGAGTGATAAACTGCACAAAACAGTGCGACGCGCAAAATAGCGCGAGTCGTAAACTGCACAAAACTGTGCGACGCGCAAAATTGCGCGAGTGATAAACTGCACAAAACAGTGCGACGCGCAAAATAGCGCGAGTGTCAACTGCACAAAACTGTGCGACGCGCAAAATAGCGCGAGTGATAAACCGCACAAAACAGTGCGACGCGCAAAATAGCGCGAGTGTCAACTGCACAAAACTGTGCGACGCGCAAAACAGGGCGAGTGATAAACCGCACAAAACAGTGCGACGCGCAAAATAGCGCGAGTGTCAACTGCAGAAAACTGTGCGACGCGCAAAGTAGCACGAGTGATAAACTGCACAAAACTGTGCGACGCGCAAAATAGCGCGAGTGTGAACTGCACAAAACAGTGCGACGCGCAAAATAGTGCGAGTGTCAACTGCACAAAACAGTGCCACGCGCAAAATAGCACGAGTGTGAACTGCACAAAACAGTGCGACGTGCAAAATAGCGCGAGTGATAAACTGCACAAAACAGCGCGAGTGATAAACCGCACAAAACGGTGTGACGCGCAAAATAGAGCGATTGTCAACTGCACAAAACTGTGCGACGCGCAAAATAGCGCGAGTGATAAACCGCACAAAACAGTGCGACGCGCAAAATAGCGCGAGTGTCAACTTCACAAAACAGTGCGACGCGCAAAATAGCGCGAGTGTCAACTGCACAAAACTATGCGACGCGCAAAATAGGGCCAGTGATAAACCGCACAAAACAGTGCGACGCGCAAAATAGCGCGGTTGTCCACTGCAGAAAACTGTGCGACGCGCAAAGTAGCACGAGTGATAAACTGCAAAAACTGTGCGATGCGCAAAATAGCGCGATTGTGAACTGCACAAAACAGTGCGACGCGCAAAATAGCGCGAGTGTCAACTGCACAAAACAGTGCCACGCGCAAAATAGCACGAGTGTGAATTGCACAAAACAGTGCAACGTGCAAAATAGCGCGAGTGACAAACTGCACAAAACAGTGCGACCCACAAAATAGCGCGAGTAATAAACTGCACAAAACAGTGTGACGCCCAAAATAGCGGGAATATTAAACTGCACAAAACAATGCAACGCGCAAAATAGCGCGAGTGATAAACTGCACAAAACAGTGCGACGCGCAAAATAGCGCGATTGTGAACTGCACAAAACAGTGCGACGCACAACATAGCGCGAGTGTCAACTGCACAAAACAGTGCGATGCGCAAAATAGCGCGAGTGTCAACTGCACAAAACTGTGTGAAGCGGAAAATAGCGCGAGTGACAAACCGCACAAAACAGTGCGACGCAGAAAATAGCGCGAGTGTCAGCTGCACAAAACTGTGCGACGCGCAAAATTGCGCGAGTGATAAACTGCACAAAACAGTGCGATGCGCCAAATAGCGCGAGTGTCAACTGCACAAAACTGTGCGACGCGCAAAATAGCGCGAGTGATAAACCGCACAAAACAGTGCGACGCGCAAAATAGCGCGAGTGTCAACTGCACAAAACTTGGCGACGCGCAAAATAGCACGAGTGATAAACAGCACAAAAGAGTGCGACGCGCAAAATAGCGCGAGTTTCAACTGCACAAAACTGTGCGACGCGCAAAATAGGGCGAGTGATAAACCGCACAAAACAGTGCGACGCGCAAAATAGCGCGGGTGTCAACTGCAGAAAACTGTGCGACGCGCAAAATAGCGCGAGTGTCAACTGCACAAAACAGTGCCACGCGCAAAATAGCACGAGTGTGAACTGCACAAAACAGTGCGACGTGCAAAATAGCGCGAGTGATAAACTGCACAAAACAGTGCGACCCACAAAATAGCGCGAGTGATAAACTGCACAAAACACTGCGACGCGCAAAATAGCGCGAGTGATAAACTGCACAAAACAGTGCGACGCGCAAAATAGCGCGAGTGTCAGCTGCACAAAACTGTGCGACGCGCAAAATTACGCGAGTAATAAACTGCAGAAAACAGTGGGACGCCCAAAATAGCGCGAGTGATAAACTGCACAAAACAATGCGACGCGCAAAATAGCGCGAGTGATAAACTGCACAAAACAGTACGACGCGCAAAATAGCGCGAGTGTCAGCTGCACAAAACTGTGCGACGCACAAAATTGCGCGAGTGATAAACTGCACAAAACAGTGCGACGCGCAAAATAGCGCGAGTCGTAAACTGCACAAAACTGTGCAACGCGCAAAATTGCGCGACTGATAAACTGCACAAAACAGTGCGACGCTCAAAATAGCGCGAGTGTCAACTGCACAAAACTGTGCGACGCGCAAAATAGCGCGAGTGATAAACCGCACAAAACAGTGCGACGCGCAAAATAGCGCGAGTGTCAACTGCACAAAACTGTGCGACGCGCAAAATAGGGCGAGTGATAAACCGCACAAAACAGTGCGACGCGCAAAATAGCGCGAGTCGTAAACTGCACAAAACTGTGCGACGCGCAAAATTGCGCGAGTGATAAACTGCACAAAACAGTGCGACGCGCAAAATAGCGAGTGTCAACTGCACAAAACTGTGCGACGCGCAAAATAGCGCGAGTGATAAACCGCACAAAATAGTGCGACGCGCAAAATAGCGCGTGTCAACTACAGAAAACGGTGCGACGCGCAAAGTAGCACGAGTGATAAACTGCACAAAACAGTGCGACGCGCAAAATAGCGCGAGTGTCAACTGCAGAAAACTGTGCGACGCGCAAAATAGCGCGAGTGTCAACTGCACAAAACAGTGCCACGCGCAAAATAGCACGAGTGTGAACTGCACAAAACAGTGCGACGTGCAAAATAGCGCGAGTGATAAACTGCACAAAACAGTGCGACCCACAAAATAGCGCGAGTGATAAACTGCACAAAACACTGCGACGCGCAAAATTGCGCGAGTGATAAACTGCACAAAACAGTGCGACGCGCAAAATAGCGCGAGTGTGAACTGCACAAAACAGTGCGACGCGCAAAATAGCCCGAGTAATAAACTGCACAAAATAGTGGGACGCCCAAAATAGCGCGAGTGATAAACTGCACAAAACAATGCGACGCGAAAAATAGCGCGAGTGATAAACTGCACAAAACAGTGCGACGCGCAAAATAGCGCGAGTGTCAGCTGGACAAAACTGCGCGACGCGCAAAATTGCGCGAGTGATAAACTGCACAAAACAGTGCGACGCGCAAAATAGCGCGAGTCGTAAACTGCACAAAACTGTGCGACGCGCAAAATTGCGCGAGTGATAAACTGCACAAAATAGTGCGACGCGCAAAATAGCGCGAGTGATAAACCGCACAAAACAGTGCGACGCGCAAAATAGCGAGTGTCAACTGCAGAAAACTGTGCGACGCGCAAAATAGGGCGAGTGATAAACCGCACAAAACAGTGCGACGCGCAAAATAGCGCGAGTGTCAACTGTAGAAAACTGTGCGACGCGCAAAGTAGCACGAGTGATAAACTGCACAAAACTGTGCGACGCGAAAAATAGCGCGAGTGTGAACTGCACAAAACAGTGCGACGCTAAAAATAGCGCGAGTGTCAACTGCACAAAACAGTGCCACGCGCAAAATAGCACGAGTGTGAACTGCACAAAACAGTGCGACGTGCAAAATAGCGCGAGTGATAAACTGCACAAAACAGTGCGACCCTCAAAATAGCGCGAGTGATAAACTGTACAAAACACTGCGACGCGCAAAATAGCGCGAGTGATAAATTGCACAAAACAGTGCGACGCGCAAAATAGCGCGAGTGTGAACTGCAGAAAACAGTGCGACGCGTAAAATAGCGCGAGCAATAAACTGCACAAAACAGTGTGACGCCCAAAACAGCGCGAGTGATAAACTGCACAAAACAATGCGACGCGCAAAATAGCGCGAGTGATAAACTGCACAAAACAGTGCGACGCGCAAAATAGCGCGAGTGTCAGCTGCACAAAACTGTGCGACGCGCAAAATTTGCGCGAGTGATAAACTGCACAAAACAGTGCGACGCGCAAAATAGCGCGAGTCGTAAACTGCACAAAACTGTGCTACGCGCAAAATTGCGCGAGTGATAAACTGCACAAAACAGTGCGACGCGCAAAATAGCGCGAGTGTCAACTGCACAAAACTGTGCGATGCGCAAAATAGTGCGAGTGATAAACCGCACAAAACAGTGCGACGCGCAAAATAGCGCGAGTGTCAACTGCACAAAACTGTGCGACGCGCAAAATAGGGCGAGTGATAAACCGCACAACACAGTGCGACGCGCAAAATAGCGCGAGTGTCAACTGCAGAAAACTGTGCGACGCGCAAAGTAGCACGAGTGATAAACTGCACAAAACTGTGCGACGCGCAAAATAGCGCGAGTGTGAACTGCACAAAACAGTGCGACGCGCAAAATAGTGCGAGTGTCAACTGCACAAAACTGTGCCACGCGCAAAATAGCACGAGTGTGAACTGGACAAAACAGTGCGACGTGCAAAATAGCGCGAGTGATAAACTGCACAAAACAGTGCGACCCACAAAATAGCGCGAGTGTTAAACTGCACAAAACACTGCGACGCACAAAATAGCGCGAGTGATAAACTGCACAAAACACTGCGACGCACAAAATAGCGCGAGTGATAAACTGCACAAAACACTGCGACGCACAAAATAGCGCGAGTGATAAACTGCACAAAACAGTGCGACGCGCAAAATAGCGCGAGTAATAAACTGCACAAAACAGTGGGATGCCCAAAATAGCGCGAGTGATAAACTGCACAAAACAATGCGACGCGCAAAATAGCGCGAGTGATAAACTGCACAAAACAGTGCGACGCGCAAAATAGCGCGAGTGTCAGCTGCACAAAACTGTGTGACGCGCAAAATAGCGCGAGTGTCAACTTCACAAAACAGTGCGACGCGCAAAATAGCGCGAGTGTCAACTGCACAAAACTATGCGACGCGCAAAATAGGGCCAGTGATAAACCGCACAAAACAGTGCGACGCGCAAAATAGCGCGGTTGTCCACTGCAGAAAACTGTGCGACGCGCAAAGTAGCACGAGTGATAAACTGCAAAAACTGTGCGATGCGCAAAATAGCGCGATTGTGAACTGCACAAAACAGTGCGACGCGCAAAATAGCGCGAGTGTCAACTGCACAAAACAGTGCCACGCGCAAAATAGCACGAGTGTGAATTGCACAAAACAGTGCAACGTGCAAAATAGCGCGAGTGACAAACTGCACAAAACAGTGCGACCCACAAAATAGCGCGAGTAATAAACTGCACAAAACAGTGTGACGCCCAAAATAGCGGGAATATTAAACTGCACAAAACAATGCAACGCGCAAAATATCGCGAGTGATAAACTGCACAAAACAGTGCGACGCGCAAAATAGCGCGATTGTGAACTGCACAAAACAGTGCGACGCACAACATAGCGCGAGTGTCAACTGCACAAAACAGTGCGATGCGCAAAATAGCGCGAGTGTCAACTGCACAAAACTGTGTGAAGCGGAAAATAGCGCGAGTGACAAACCGCACAAAACAGTGCGACGCAGAAAATAGCGCGAGTGTCAGCTGCACAAAACTGTGCGACGCGCAAAATTGCGCGAGTGATAAACTGCACAAAACAGTGCGATGCGCCAAATAGCGCGAGTGTCAACTGCACAAAACTGTGCGACGCGCAAAATAGCGCGAGTGATAAACCGCACAAAACAGTGCGACGCGCAAAATAGCGCGAGTGTCAACTGCACAAAACTTGGCGACGCGCAAAATAGCACGAGTGATAAACAGCACAAAAGAGTGCGACGCGCAAAATAGCGCGAGTTTCAACTGCACAAAACTGTGCGACGCGCAAAATAGGGCGAGTGATAAACCGCACAAAACAGTGCGACGCGCAAAATAGCGCGGGTGTCAACTGCAGAAAACTGTGCGACGCGCAAAATAGCGCGAGTGTCAACTGCACAAAACAGTGCCACGCGCAAAATAGCACGAGTTGTGAACTGCACAAAACAGTGCGACGTGCAAAATAGCGCGAGTGATAAACTGCACAAAACAGTGCGACCCACAAAATAGCGCGAGTGATAAACTGCACAAAACACTGCGACGCGCAAAATAGCGCGAGTGATAAACTGCACAAAACAGTGCGACGCGCAAAATAGCGCGAGTGTCAGCTGCACAAAACTGTGCGACGCGCAAATTACGCGAGTAATAAACTGCAGAAAACAGTGGGACGCCCAAAATAGCGCGAGTGATAAACTGCACAAAACAATGCGACGCGCAAAATAGCGCGAGTGATAAACTGCACAAAACAGTACGACGCGCAAAATAGCGCGAGTGTCAGCTGCACAAAACTGTGCGACGCACAAAATTGCGCGAGTGATAAACTGCACAAAACAGTGCGACGCGCAAAATAGCGCGAGTCGTAAACTGCACAAAACTGTGCAACGCGCAAAATTACGCGACTGATAAACTGCACAAAACAGTGCGACGCTCAAAATAGCGCGAGTGTCAACTGCACAAAACTGTGCGACGCGCAAAATAGCGCGAGTGATAAACCGCACAAAACAGTGCGACGCGCAAAATAGCGCGAGTGTCAACTGCACAAAACTGTGCGACGCGCAAAATAGGGCGAGTGATAAACCGCACAAAACAGTGCGACGCGCAAAATAGCGCGAGTCGTAAACTGCACAAAACTGTGCGACGCGCAAAATTGCGCGAGTGATAAACTGCACAAAACAGTGCGACGCGCAAAATAGCGAGTGTCAACTGCACAAAACTGTGCGACGCGCAAAATAGCGCGAGTGATAAACCGCACAAAATAGTGCGACGCGCAAAATAGCGCGTGTCAACTACAGAAAACGGTGCGACGCGCAAAGTAGCACGAGTGATAAACTGCACAAAACAGTGCGACGCGCAAAATAGCGCGAGTGTCAACTGCAGAAAACTGTGCGACGCGCAAAATAGCGCGAGTGTCAACTGCACAAAACAGTGCCACGCGCAAAATAGCACGAGTGTGAACTGCACAAAACAGTGCGACGTGCAAAATAGCGCGAGTGATAAACTGCACAAAACAGTGCGACCCACAAAATAGCGCGAGTGATAAACTGCACAAAACACTGCGACGCGCAAAATTGCGCGAGTGATAAACTGCACAAAACAGTGCGACGCGCAAAATAGCCCGAGTAATAAACTGCACAAAATAGTGGGACGCCCAAAATAGCGCGAGTGATAAACTGCACAAAACAATGCGACGCGCAAAATAGCGCGAGTGATAAACTGCACAAAACAGTGCGACGCGCAAAATAGCGCGAGTGTCAGCTGGACAAAACTGTGCGACGCGCAAAATTGCGCGAGTGATAAACTGCACAAAACAGTGCGACGCGCAAAATAGCGCGAGTCGTAAACTGCACAAAACTGTGCGACGCGCAAAATTGCGCGAGTGATAAACTGCACAAAATAGTGCGACGCGCAAAATAGCGCGAGTGATAAACCGCACAAAACAGTGCGACGCGCAAAATAGCGAGTGTCAACTGCAGAAAACTGTGCGACGCGCAAAATAGGGCGAGTGATAAACCGCACAAAACAGTGCGACGCGCAAAATAGCGCGAGTGTCAACTGTAGAAAACTGTGCGACGCGCAAAGTAGCACGAGTGATAAACTGCACAAAACTGTGCGACGCGAAAAATAGCGCGAGTGTGAACTGCACAAAACAGTGCGACGCTAAAAATAGCGCGAGTGTCAACTGCACAAAACAGTGCCACGCGCAAAATAGCACGAGTGTGAACTGCACAAAACAGTGCGACGTGCAAAATAGCGCGAGTGATAAACTGCACAAAACAGTGCGACCCTCAAAATAGCGCGAGTGATAAACTGTACAAAACACTGCGACGCGCAAAATAGCGCGAGTGATAAATTGCACAAAACAGTGCGACGCGCAAAATAGCGCGAGTGTGAACTGCAGAAAACAGTGCGACGCGTAAAATAGCGCGAGCAATAAACTGCACAAAACAGTGTGACGCCCAAAACAGCGCGAGTGATAAACTGCACAAAACAATGCGACGCGCAAAATAGCGCGAGTGATAAACTGCACAAAACAGTGCGACGCGCAAAATAGCGCGAGTGTCAGCTGCACAAAACTGTGCGACGCGCAAAATTTGCGCGAGTGATAAACTGCACAAAACAGTGCGACGCGCAAAATAGCGCGAGTCGTAAACTGCACAAAACTGTGCTACGCGCAAAATTGCGCGAGTGATAAACTGCACAAAACAGTGCGACGCGCAAAATAGCGCGAGTGTCAACTGCACAAAACTGTGCGATGCGCAAAATAGTGCGAGTGATAAACCGCACAAAACAGTGCGACGCGCAAAATAACGCGAGTGTCAACTGCACAAAACTGTGCGACGCGCAAAATAGGGCGAGTGATAAACCGCACAACACAGTGCGACGCGCAAAATAGCGCGAGTGTCAACTGCAGAAAACTGTGCGACGCGCAAAGTAGCACGAGTGATAAACTGCACAAAACTGTGCGACGCGCAAAATAGCGCGAGTGTGAACTGCACAAAACAGTGCGACGCGCAAAATAGTGCGAGTGTCAACTGCACAAAACTGTGCCACGCGCAAAATAGCACGAGTGTGAACTGGACAAAACAGTGCGACGTGCAAAATAGCGCGAGTGATAAACTGCACAAAACAGTGCGACCCACAAAATAGCGCGAGTGATAAACTGCACAAAACACTGCGACGCACAAAATAGCGCGAGTGATAAACTGCACAAAACACTGCGACGCACAAAATAGCGCGAGTGATAAACTGCACAAAACACTGCGACGCACAAAATAGCGCGAGTGATAAACTGCACAAAACAGTGCGACGCGCAAAATAGCGCGAGTAATAAACTGCACAAAACAGTGGGATGCCCAAAATAGCGCGAGTGATAAACTGCACAAAACAATGCGACGCGCAAAATAGCGCGAGTGATAAACTGCACAAAACAGTGCGACGCGCAAAATAGCGCGAGTGTCAGCTGCACAAAACTGTGTGACGCGCAAAATTGCGCGAGTGATAAACTGCACAAAACAGTGCGACGCGCAAAATAGCGCGAGTCGTAAACTGCACAAAACTGTGCGACGCGCAAAATTGCGCGAGTGATAAACTGCACAAAACTGTGCGACGCACAAAATAGCGCGAGTGTCAACTGCACAAAACTGTGCGACGCGCAAAATAGCGCGAGTGATAAACCGCACAAAACAGTGCGACGCGCAAAATAGCGCGAGTGTCAACTGCACAAAACTTGGCGACGCGCAAAATAGCGCGAGTGATAAACAGCACGAAACAGTGCGACGCGCAAAATAGCGCGAGTGTCAACTGCACAAAACTGTGCGACGCGCAAAATAGGGCGAGTGATAAACCGCACAAAACAGTGCGACGCGCAAAATAGTGCGAGTGTCAACTGCACAAAACAGTGCCACGCGCAAAATAGTGCGAGTGTCAACTGCACAAAACAGTGCCACGCGCAAAATAGCACAAGTGTGAACTGCACAAAACAGTGCGACGTGCAAAATAGCGCGAGTGATAAACTGCACAAAACAGTGCGACCCACAAAATAGCGCGAGTGATAAACTACACAAAACACTGCGACACGCAAAATAGCGCGAGTGATAAACTGCACAAAACTGTGCGACGTGCAAAATAGCGCGAGTGTGAACTGCACAAAACAGTGCGACGCGCAAAATAGCGCGAGTAATAAACTGCACAAAACAGTGGGACGCCCAAAATAGCGCGAGTGATAAACTGCACAAAACAATGCGACGCGCAAAATAGCGCGAGTGATAAACTGCACAAAACAGTGCGACGTGCAAAATAGCGCGAGTGTGAACTGCACAAAACAGTGCGACGCGCAAAATAGCGCGAGTAATAAACTGCACAAAACAGTGGGACGCCCAAAATAGCGCGAGTGATAAACTGCACAAAACAATGCGACGCGCAAAATAACGCGAGTGATAAACTGCACAAAACAGTGCGACGCGCAAAATAGTGCGAGTGTCAGCTGCACAAAACTGTGCGACGCGCAAAATTGCGCGAGTGATAAACTGCACAAAACAGTGCAACGCGCAAAATAGCGCGAGTAATAAACTGCACAAAACAGTGGGACGCCCAAAATAGCGCGAGTGATAAACTGCACAAAACAATGCGACGCGCAAAATAGCGCGAGTGATAAACTGCACAAAACAGTGCGACGCGCAAAATAGCGCGAGTGTCAGCTGCACAAAACTGTGCGACGCGCAAAATTGCGCGAGTGATAAACTGCACAAAACAGTGCGACGCGCAAAATAGCGCGAGTCGTAAACTGCACAAAACTGTGCGACGCACAAAATTGCGCGAGTGATAAACTGCACAAAACAGTGCGACGCGCAAAATAGCGCGAGTGTCAACTGCACAAAACTGTGCGACGCGCAAAATAGTGCGAGTGATAAACCGCACAAAACAGTGCGACGCGCAAAATAGCGCGACTGTCAACTGCACAAAACTGTGCGACGCGCAAAATAGGGCGAGTGATAAACCGCACAACACAGTGCGACGCCCAAAATAGCGCGAGTGTCAACTGCAGAAAACTGTGCGACGCGCAAAGTAGCACGAGTGATAAACTACACAAAACTGTGCGACGCGCAAAATAGCGCGAGTGTGAACTGCACAAAACAGTGCGACGCGCAAAATAGTGCGAGTGTCAATTGCACAAAACTGTGTGAAGCGGAAAATAGCACGAGTGTGAACTGGACAAAACAGTGCGACGTGCAAAATAGCGCGAGTGATAAACTGCACAAAACAGTGCGACCCACAAAATAGCGCGACTGATAAACTGCACAAAACACTGCGACGCACAAAATAGCGCGAGTGATAAACTGCAGAAAACTGTGCGACGCGCAAAGTAGCGCGAGTGTGAACTGTACAAAACAGTGCGACGCGCAAAATAGCGCGAGTAATAAACTGCACAAAACAGTGGGACGCCCAAAATAGCGCGAGTGATAAACTGCACAAAACAATGCGACGCGCAAAATAGCGCGAGTGATAAACTGCACAAAACAGTGCGACGCGCAAAATAACGCGAGTGTCAGCTGCACAAAACTGTGCGACGCGCAAAATTGCGCGAGTGATAAACTGCACAAAACAGTGCGACGCGCAAAATAGCGCGAGTCGTAAACTGCACAAAACTGTGCGACGCGCAAAATTGCGCGAGTGATAAACTGCACAAAACAGTGCGACGCACAAAATAGCGCGAGTGTCAACTGCACAAAACTGTGCGACGCGCAAAATAGCGCGAGTGATAAACCGCACAAAACAGTGCGACGCGCAAAATAGCGCGAGTGTCAACTGCACAAAACATAGCGACGCGCAAAATAGCGCGAGTGATAAACAGCACGAAACAGTGCGACGCGCAAAATAGCGCGAGTGTCAACTGCACAAAACTGTGCGACGCGCAAAATAGGGCGAGTGATAAACCGCCCAAAACAGTGCGACACGCAAAATAGTGCGAGTGTCAACTGCCCAAAACAGTGCCACGCGCAAAATAGTGCGAGTGTCAACTGCACAAAACAGTGCCACGCGCAAAATAGCACAAGTGTGAACTGCACAAAACAGTGCGACGTGCAAAATAGCGCGAGTGATAAACTGCACAAAACAGTGCGACCCACAAAATAGCGCGAGTGATAAACTGCACAAAACACTGCGACGCGCAAAATAGCGCGAGTGATAAACTGCACAAAACAGTGCGACGCGGAAAATAGCGCGAGTGTGAACTGCACAAAACAGTGCGACGCGCAAAATAGCGCGAGTAATAAACTGCGCAAAATAGCGCGAGTAATAAACTGCGCAAAACAATGCGACGCGCAAAATAGTGCGAGTGATAAACGGCACAAAACAGTGCGACCCGCAAAATAGCGCGAGTGTCAGCTGCACAAAACTGTGCGACGCGCAAAATTGCGCGAGTGATAAACTGCACAAAACAGTGCAACGCGCAAAATAGCGCGAGTAGTAAACTGCACAAAACAGTGGGACGCCCAAAATAGCGCGAGTGATAAACTGCACAAAACAATGCGACGCGCAAAATAGCGCGAGTGATAAACTGCACAAAACAGTGCGACGCGCAAAATAGCGCGAGTGTCAGCTGCACAAAACTGTGCGACGCGTAAAATTGCGCGAGTGATAAACTGCACAAAACAGTGCGACGCGCAAAATAGCGCGAGTCGTAAACTGCACAAAACTGTGCGACGCGCAAAATTGCGCGAGTGATAAACTGCACAAAATAGTGCGACGCGCAAAATAGCGCGAGTGTCAACGGCACAAAACTGTGCGACGCGCAAAATAGCGCGAGTGATAAACCGCACAAAATAGTGTGACGCGCAAAATAGCGCGAGTGTCAACTGCAGAAAACTGTGCGACGCGCAAAGTAGCACGAGTGATAAACTGCACAAAACTGTGCGACGCGCAAAATAGCGCGAGTGTGAACTGCACAAAACAGTGCGACGCGCAAAATAGTGCGAGTGTCAACTGCACAAAATAGTGCCACGCGCAAAATAGCACGAGTGTGAACTGCACAAAACAGTGCGACGTGCAAAATAGTGCGAGTGATAAACTGCACAAAACAGTGCGACCCACAAAATAGCGCGAGTGATAAACTGCACAAAACAGCGCGAGTGATAAACCGCACAAAACAGTGTGACGCGCAAAATAGAGCGATTGTCAACTGCACAAAACTGTGCGACGCGCAAAATAGCGCGAGTGATAAACCGCACAAAACAGTGCGACGCGCAAAATAGCGCGAGTGTCAACTTCACAAAACAGTGCGACGCGCAAAATAGCGCGAGTGTCAACTGCACAAAACTATGCGACGCGCAAAATAGGGCCAGTGATAAACCGCACAAAACAGTGCGACGCGCAAAATAGCGCGGTTGTCAACTGCAGAAAACTGTGCGACGCGCAAAGTAGCACGAGTGATAAACTGCAAAAACTGTGCGATGCGCAAAATAGCGCGATTGTGAACTGTACAAAACAGTGCGACGCGCAAAATAGCGCGAGTGTCAACTGCACAAAACAGTGCCACGCGCAAAATAGCACGAGTGTGAATTGCACAAAACAGTGCAACGTGCAAAATAGCGCGAGTGATAAACTGCACAAAACAGTGCGACCCACAAAATAGCGCGAGTAATAAACTGCACAAAACAGTGTGACGCCCAAAATAGCGGGAATATTAAACTGCACAAAACAATGCAACGCGCAAAATAGCGCGAGTGATAAAATGCACAAAACAGTGCGACGCGCAAAATAGCGCGATTGTGAACTGCACAAAACAGTGCGACGCACAACATAGCGCGAGTGTCAACTGCACAAAACAGTGCGATGCCCAAAATAGCGCGAGTGTCAACTGCACAAAACTGTGTGAAGCGGAAAATAGCGCGAGTGACAAACCGCACAAAACAGTGCGACGCAGAAAATAGCGCGAGTGTCAGCTGCACAAAACTGTGCGACGCGCAAAATTGCGCGAGTGATAAACTGCACAAAACAGTGCGATGCGCAAAATAGCGCGAGTCGTAAACTGCACAAAACTGTGCGACGCGCAAAATTGCGCGAGTGATAAACTGCACAAAACAGTGCGACGAGCCAAATAGCGCGAGTGTCAACTGCACAAAACTGTGCGACGCGCAAAATAGCGCGAGTGATAAACCGCACAAAACAGTGCGACGCGCAAAATAGCACGAGTGTCAACTGCACAAAACTTGGCGACGCGCAAAATAGCACGAGTGATAAACAGCACGAAACAGTGCGACGCGCAAAATAGCGCGAGTTTCAACTGCACAAAACTGTGCGACGCGCAAAATAAGGCGAGTGATAAACCGCACAAAACAGTGCGACGCGCAAAATAGCGCGAGTGTCAACTGCAGAAAACTGTGCGACGCGCAAAATAGCGCGAGTGTCAACTGCACAAAACAGTGCCACGCGCAAAATAGCACGAGTGTGAACTGCACAAAACAGTGCGACGTGCAAAATAGCGCGAGTGATAAACTGCACAAAACAGTGCGACCCACAAAATAGCGCGAGTGATAAACTGCACAAAACACTGCGACGCGCAAAATTGCGCGAGTGATAAACTGCACAAAACAGTGCGACGCGCAAAATAGCGCGAGTGTGAACTGCCCAAAACAGTGCGACGCGCAAAATAGCGCGAGTAATAAACTGCACAAAACAGTGGGACGCCCAAAATAGCGCGAGTGATAAACTGCACAAAACAATGCGACGCGCAAAATAGCGCGAGTGATAAACTGCACAAACCAGTGCGACGCGCAAAATAGCGCGAGTGTCAGCTGGACAAAACAGTGCGACGCGCAAAATTGCGCGAGTGATAAACTGCACAAAACAGTGCGACGTGCAAAATAGCGCGAGTGATAAACTACACAAAACAGTGCGACCCACAAAATAGCGCGAGTGATAAACTGCACAAAACACTGCGACGCGCAAAATTGCGCGAGTGATAAACTGCACAAAACAGTGCGACGCGCAAAATAGCGCGAGTGTGAACTGCCCAAAACAGTGCGACGCGCAAAATAGCGCGAGTAATAAACTGCACAAAACAGTGGGACGCCCAAAGTAGCGCGAGTGATAAACTGCACAAAACAATGCGACGCGCAAAATAGCGCGAGTGATAAACTGCACAAACCAGTGCGACGCGCAAAATAGCGCGAGTGTCAGCTGGACAAAACAGTGCGACGCGCAAAATTGCGCGAGTGATAAACTGCACAAAACAGTGCGACGCGCAAAATAGCGCGAGTCGTAAACTGCACAAAACTGTGCGACGCGCAAAATTGCGCGAGTGATAAACTGCACAAAACAGTGCGACGCGCAAAATAGCGCGAGTGTCAACTGCACAAAACTGTGCGACGCGCAAAATAGCGCGAGTGATAAATCGCACAAAACAGTGCGACGCGCAAAATAGCGCGAGTGTCAACTGCACAAAACTGTGCGACGCGCAAAATAGCGCCAGTGTCAACTGCAGAAAACTGTGCGACGCGCAAAGTAGCACGAGTGATAAACTGCACAAAACTGTGCGACGCGCAAAATAGCGCGAGTGTGAACTGCACAAAACAGTGCGACGCGCAAAATAGTGCGAGTGTCAACTGCACAAAACTGTGCCACGCGCAAAATAGCACGAGTGTGAACTGCACAAAACAGTGCGACGTGCAAAATAGCGCGAATGATAAACTGCACAAAACAGTGCGACCCACAAAATAGCGCGAGTGATAAACTGCACAAAACACTGCGACGCACAAAATAGCGCGAGTGATAAACTGCACAAAACAGCGCGACGCGCAAAATAGCGCGAGTGTGAACTACACAAAACAGTGCGACGCGCAAAATAGCGCGAGTGTGAACTACATAAAACAGTGCGACGCGCAAAATAGCGCGAGCAATAAACTGCACAAAACAGTGTGACGCCCAAAACAGCGCGAGTGATAAACTGCACAAAACAATGCGACGCGCAAAATAGCGCGAGTGATAAACTGCACAAAACAGTGCGACGCGCAAAATAGCGCGAGTCGTAAACTGCACAAAACTGTGCGACGCGCAAAATTGCACGAGTGATAAACTGCACAAAACAGTGCGACGCACAAAATAGCGCGAGTGTCAACTGCACAAAACTGTGCGACGCGCAAAATAGCGCGAGTGATAAACCGCACAAAACAGTGCGACGCGCAAAATAGCGCGAGTGTCAACTGCACAAAACTTGGCGACGCGCAAAATAGCGAGTGATAAACAGCACGAAACAGTGCGACGGGCAAAATAGGGCAAGTGTCAACTGCACAAAACTGTGCGACGCGCAAAATAGGGCGAGTGATAAACCGCACAAAACAGTGCGACGCGCAAAATAGTGCGAGTGTCAACTGCACAAAACAGTGCCACGCGCAAAATAGCACAAGTGTGAACTGCACAAAACAGTGCGACGTGCAAAATAGCGCGAGTGATAAACTGCACAAAACAGTGCGACCCACAAAATAGCGCGAGTGATAAACTGCACAAAACACTGCGACGCGCAAAATTGCGCGAGTGATAAACTGCACAAAACAGTGCGACGCGCAAAATAGCGCGAGTGTGAACTGCCCAAAACAGTGCGACGCGCAAAATAGCGCGAGTAATAAACTGCACAAAACAGTGGGACGCCCAAAATAGCGCGAGTGATAAACTGCACAAAACAATGCGACGCGCAAAATAGCGCGAGTGATAAACTGCACAAACTAGTGCGACGCGCAAAATAGCGCGAGTGTCAGCTGGACAAAACAGTGCGACGCGCAAAATTGCGCGAGTGATAAACTGCACAAAACAGTGCGACGTGCAAAATAGCGCGAGTGATAAACTGCACAAAACAGTGCGACCCACAAAATAGCGCGAGTGATAAACTGCACAAAACACTGCGACGCGCAAAATTGCGCGAGTGATAAACTGCACAAAACAGTGCGACGCGCAAAATAGCGCGAGTGTGAACTGCCCAAAACAGTGCGACGCGCAAAATAGCGCGAGTAATAAACTGCACAAAACAGTGGGACGCCCAAAGTAGCGCGAGTGATAAACTGCACAAAATAATGCGACGCGCAAAATAGCGCGAGTGATAAACTGCACAAACCAGTGCGACGCGCAAAATAGCGCGAGTGTCAGCTGGACAAAACAGTGCGACGCGCAAAATTGCGCGAGTGATAAACTGCACAAAACAGTGCGACGCGCAAAATAGCGCGAGTGTCAACTGCACAAAACTGTGCGACGCGCAAAATTGCGACGTGCAAAATAGCGCGAGTGATAAACTGCACAAAACAGTGCGACGTGCAAAATAGCGCGAGTGATAAACTGCACAAAACAGTGCGACGCGCAAAATAGCGCGAGTGATAAACTGCACAAAACAGTGCGACGCGCAAAATAGCGCGAGTCGTAAACTGCACAAAACTGTGCGACGCGCAAAATTGCGCGAGTGATAAACTGCACAAAACAGTGCGACGCGCAAAATAGCGCGAGTGTCAACTGCACAAAACTGTGTGACGCGCAAAATAGCGCGAGTGATAAACCGCACAAAACAGTGCGACGCGCAAAATAGCGCGAGTGTCAACTGCACAAAACTGTGCGACGCGCAAAATAGCGCAAGTGTCAACTGCAGAAAACTGTGCGACGCGCAAAGTAGCACGAGTGATAAACTGCACAAAACTGTGCGACGCGCAAAATAGCGCGAGTGTGAACTGCACAAAACAGTGCGACGCGCAAAATAGTGCGAGTGTCAACTGCACAAAACTGTGCCACGCGCAAAATAGCACGAGTGTGAACTGCACAAAACAGTGCGACGTGCAAAATAGCGCGAGTGATAAACTGCACAAAACAGTGCGACCCACAAAATAGCGCGAGTGATAAACTGCACAAAACACTGCGACGCACAAAATAGCGCGAGTGATAAACTGCACAAAACAGCGCGACGCGCAAAATAGCGCGAGTGTGAACTACACAAAACAGTGCGACGCGCAAAATAGCGCGAGTGTGAACTACAGAAAACAGTGCGACGCGCAAAATAGCGCGAGCAATAAACTGCACAAAACAGTGTGACGCCCAAAACAGCGCGAGTGATAAACTGCACAAAACAATGCGACGCGCAAAATAGCGCGAGTGATAAACTGCACAAAACAGTGCGACGCGCAAAATAGCGCGAGTCGTAAACTGCACAAAACTGTGCGACGCGCAAAATTGCACGAGTGATAAACTGCACAAAACAGTGCGACGCACAAAATAGCGCGAGTGTCAACTGCACAAAACTGTGCGACGCGCAAAATAGCGCGAGTGATAAACCGCACAAAACAGTGCGACACGCAAAATAGCGCGAGTGTCAACTGCACAAAACTTGGCGACGCGCAAAATAGCGAGTGATAAACAGCACGAAACAGTGCGACGGGCAAAATAGGGCAAGTGTCAACTGCACAAAACTGTGCGACGCGCAAAATACGGCGAGTGATAAACCGCACAAAACAGTGCGACGCGCAAAATAGTGCGAGTGTCAACTGCACAAAACAGTGCCACGCGCAAAATAGCACAAGTGTGAACTGCACAAAACAGTGCGACGTGCAAAATAGCGCGAGTGATAAACTGCACAAAACAGTGCGACCCACAAAATAGCGCGAGTGATAAACTGCACAAAACACTGCGACGCGCAAAATAGCGCGAGTGATAAACTGCACAAAACAGTGCGACGCGCAAAATTGCGCGAGTGTGAACGGCACAAAACAGTGCGACGCGCAAAATAGCGCGAGTAATAAACTGCACAAAACAGTGGGACGCCCAAAATAGCGCGAGTGATAAACTACACAAAAAATGCGACGCGCAAAATAGCGCGAGTGATAAACTGCACAAAACAGTGCGACGCGCAACATAGCGCGCGTGTCAGCTGCACAAAACTGTGCGACGCGCAAAATTGCGCGAGTGATAAACTGCACAAAACAGTGCGACGCGCAAAATAGCGCGAGTCATAAAGTGCGCAAAACTGTGCGACGCGCAAAATTGCGCGAGTGATAAACTGCACAAAACAGTGCGACGCGCAAAATAACGTGAGTGTCAACTGCACAAAACTGTGCGACGCGCAAAATAGCGCAAGTGATAAACCGCACAAAATAGTGCGACGCGCAAAATAGCGCGAGTGTCAACTGCACAAAACTGTGCGACGCGCAAAATAGGGCGAGTGATAAACCGCACAAAACAGTGTGACGCGCAAAATAGCGCGAGTGTCAACTGCAGAAAACTGTGCGACGCGCAAAGTAGCACGAGTGATAAACTGCACAAAACAGTGCGACGCGCAAAATAGCGCGAGTGTCAACTGCAGAAAACTGTAGACGCGCAAAATAGCGCGAGTGTCAACTGCACAAAACAGTGCCACGCGCAAAATAGCACGAGTGTGAACTGCACAAAACAGTGCGACGTGCAAAATAGCGCGAGTGATAAACTGCACAAAACAGTGCGACCCACAAAATAGCGCGAGTGATAAACTGCACAAAACACTGCGACGCGCAAAATTGCGCGAGTGATAAACTGCACAAAACAGTGCGACGCGCAAAATAGCGCGAGGGTGAACTGCACAAAATAGTGCGACGCGCAAAATAGCGCGAGTAATAAACTGCACAAAACAGTGGGACGCCCAAAATAGCGCGAGTGTGAACTGCACAAAACAGTGCGACGCGCAAAATAGCGCGAGTGTGAACTGCACAAAACAGTGCGACGCGCAAAATAGCGCGAGTAATAAACTGCACAAAACAGTGGGACGCCCAAAATAGCGGGAGTGATAAACTGCACAAAACAATGCGACGCGCAAAATAGCGCGAGTGATAAACTGCACAAAACAGTGCGACGCGCAAAATAGCGCGAGTGTCAACTGCACAAAACTGTGCGACGCGCAAAATTGCGACGTGCAAAATAGCGCGAGTGATAAACTGCACAAAACAGTGCGACGGGCAAAATAGCGCGAGTGATAAACTGCACAAAACAGTGCGACGCGCAAAATAGCGCGAGTGATAAACTGCACAAAACAGTGCGACGCGCAAAATAGCGCGAGTGATAAACTGCACAAAACAGTGCGACGCGCAAAATAGCGCGAGTCGTAAACTGCACAAAACTGTGCGACGCGCAAAATTGCGCGAGTGATAAACTGCACAAAACAGTGCGACGCGCAAAATAGCGCGAGTGTCAACTGCACAAAACTGTGTGACGCGCAAAATAGCGCGAGTGATAAACCGCACAAAACAGTGCGACGCGCAAAATAGCGCGAGTGTCAACTGCACAAAACTGTGCGACGCGCAAAATAGCGCAAGTGTCAACTGCAGAAAACTGTGCGACGCGCAAAGTAGCACGAGTGATAAACTGCACAAAACTGTGCGACGCGCAAAATAGCGCGAGTGTGAACTGCACAAAACAGTGCGACGCGCAAAATAGTGCGAGTGTCAACTGCACAAAACTGTGCCACGCGCAAAATAGCACGAGTGTGAACTGCACAAAACAGTGCGACGTGCAAAATAGCGCGAGTGATAAACTGCACAAAACAGTGCGACCCACAAAATAGCGCGAGTGATAAACTGCACAAAACACTGCGACGCACAAAATAGCGCGAGTGATAAACTGCACAAAACAGCGCGACGCGCAAAATAGCGCGAGTGTGAACTACACAAAACAGTGCGACGCGCAAAATAGCGCGAGTGTGAACTACAGAAAACAGTGCGACGCGCAAAATAGCGCGAGCAATAAACTGCACAAAACAGTGTGACGCCCAAAACAGCGCGAGTGATAAACTGCACAAAACAATGCGACGCGCAAAATAGCGCGAGTGATAAACTGCACAAAACAGTGCGACGCGCAAAATAGCGCGAGTCGTAAACTGCACAAAACTGTGCGACGCGCAAAATTGCACGAGTGATAAACTGCACAAAACAGTGCGACGCACAAAATAGCGCGAGTGTCAACTGCACAAAACTGGGCGACGCGCAAAATAGCGCGAGTGATAAACCGCACAAAACAGTGCGACACGCAAAATAGCGCGAGTGTCAACTGCACAAAACTTGGCGACGCGCAAAATAGCGAGTGATAAACAGCACGAAACAGTGCGACGGGCAAAATAGGGCAAGTGTCAACTGCACAAAACTGTGCGACGCGCAAAATACGGCGAGTGATAAACCGCACAAAACAGTGCGACGCGCAAAATAGTGCGAGTGTCAACTGCACAAAACAGTGCCACGCGCAAAATAGCACAAGTGTGAACTGCACAAAACAGTGCGACGTGCAAAATAGCGCGAGTGATAAACTGCACAAAACAGTGCGACCCACAAAATAGCGCGAGTGATAAACTGCACAAAACACTGCGACGCGCAAAATAGCGCGAGTGATAAACTGCACAAAACAGTGCGACGCGCAAAATTGCGCGAGTGTGAACGGCACAAAACAGTGCGACGCGCAAAATAGCGCGAGTAATAAACTGCACAAAACAGTGGGACGCCCAAAATAGCGCGAGTGATAAACTACACAAAAAATGCGACGCGCAAAATAGCGCGAGTGATAAACTGCACAAAACAGTGCGACGCGCAACATAGCGCGCGTGTCAGCTGCACAAAACTGTGCGACGCGCAAAATTGCGCGAGTGATAAACTGCACAAAACAGTGCGACGCGCAAAATAGCGCGAGTCATAAAGTGCGCAAAACTGTGCGACGCGCAAAATTGCGCGAGTGATAAACTGCACAAAACAGTGCGACGCGCAAAATAACGTGAGTGTCAACTGCACAAAACTGTGCGACGCGCAAAATAGCGCAAGTGATAAACCGCACAAAATAGTGCGACGTGCAAAATAGCGCGAGTGTCAACTGCACAAAACTGTGCGACGCGCAAAATAGGGCGAGTGATAAACCGCACAAAACAGTGTGACGCGCAAAATAGCGCGAGTGTCAACTGCAGAAAACTGTGCGACGCGCAAAGTAGCACGAGTGATAAACTGCACAAAACAGTGCGACGCGCAAAATAGCGCGAGTGTCAACTGCAGAAAACTGTAGACGCGCAAAATAGCGCGAGTGTCAACTGCACAAAACAGTGCCACGCGCAAAATAGCACGAGTGTGAACTGCACAAAACAGTGCGACGTGCAAAATAGCGCGAGTGATAAACTGCACAAAACAGTGCGACCCACAAAATAGCGCGAGTGATAAACTGCACAAAACACTGCGACGCGCAAAATTGCGCGAGTGATAAACTGCACAAAACAGTGCGACGCGCAAAATAGCGCGAGGGTGAACTGCACAAAATAGTGCGACGCGCAAAATAGCGCGAGTAATAAACTGCACAAAACAGTGGGACGCCCAAAATAGCGCGAGTGTGAACTGCACAAAACAGTGCGACGCGCAAAATAGCGCGAGTGTGAACTGCACAAAACAGTGCGACGCGCAAAATAGCGCGAGTAATAAACTGCACAAAACAGTGGGACGCCCAAAATAGCGGGAGTGATAAACTGCACAAAACAATGCGACGCGCAAAATAGCGCGAGTGATAAACTGCACAAAACAGTGCGACGCCCAAAATAGCGCGAGTGTCAGCTGGACAAAACTGTGCGACGCGCAAAATTGCGCGAGTGATAAACTGCACAAAACAGTGCGACGCGCAAAATAGCGCGAGTAATAAACTGCACAAAACAGTGCGACGCGCAAAATAGCGCGAGTGATAAACTGCACAAAACAGTGCGACGCGCAAAATAGCGCGAGTGTCAACTGCACAAAACTGTGCGACGCGCAAAATAGGGCGAGTGATAAACCGCACAAAACAGTGCGACGCGCAAAATAGTGCGAGTGTCAACTGCACAAAACAGTGCCACGCGCAAAATAGCACAAGTGTGAACTGCACAAAACAGTGCGACGTGCAAAATAGCGCGAGTGATAAACTGCACAAAACAGTGCGACCCACAAAATAGCGCGAGTGATAAACTGCACAAAACACTACGACGCGCAAAATAGCGCGAGTGATAAACTGCACAAAACAGTGCGACGCGGAAAATAGCGCGAGTGTGAACTGCACAAAACAGTGCGACGCGCAAAATAGTGCGAGTGTGAACTGCACAAAACTGTGCCACGCGCAAAATAGGGCGAGTGATAAACCGCACAAAACAGTGTGACGCGCAAAATAGCGCGAGTGTCAACTGCAGAAAACTGTGCGACGCGCAAAGTAGCACGAGTGATAAACTGCACAAAACAGTGCGACGCGCAAAATAGCGCGAGTGTCAACTGCAGAAAACTGTGCGACGCGCAAAATAGCGCGAGTGTCAACTGCACAAAACAGTGCCACGTGCAAAATAGCACGAGTGTGAACTGCACAAAACAGTGCGACGTGCAAAATAGCGCGAGTGATAAACTGCACAAAACAGTGCGACCCACAAAATAGCGCGAGTGATAAACTGCACAAAACACTGCGACGCGCAAAAATGCGCGAGTGATAAACTGCACAAAACAGTGCGACGCGCAAAATAGCGCGAGGGTGAACTGCACAAAACAGTGCGCCGCGCAAAATAGCGCGAGTAATAAACTGCACAAAACAGTGGGACGCCCAAAATAGCGCGAGTGTGAACTGCACAAAACAGTGTGACGCGCAAAATAGCGCGAGTGTGAACTGCACAAAACAGTGCGACGCGCAAAATAGCGCGAGTAATAAACTGCACAAAACAGTGGGACGCCCAAAATAGCGCGAGTGATAAACTGCACAAAACAATGCGACGCGCAAAATAGCGCGAGTGATAAACTGCACAAAACAGTGCGACGCGCAAAATAGCGCGAGTGTCAGCTGGACAAAACTGTGCGACGCGCAAAATTGCGCGAGTGATAAACTGCACAAAACAGTGCGACGCGCAAAATAGCGCGAGTAATAAACTGCACAAAACAGTGCGACGCGCAAAATAGCGCGAGTGATAAACTGCACAAAACAGTGCGACGCGCAAAATAGCGCGAGTGTCAACTGCACAAAACTGTGCGACGCGCAAAATAGGGCGAGTGATAAACCGCACAAAACAGTGCGACGCGCAAAATAGTGCGAGTGTCAACTGCACAAAACAGTGCCACGCGCAAAATAGCACAAGTGTGAACTGCACAAAACAGTGCGACGTGCAAAATAGCGCGAGTGATAAACTGCACAAAACAGTGCGACCCACAAAATAGCGCGAGTGTCAACTGCACAAAACTGTGCGACGCGCAAAATAGCGCAAGTGATAAACCGCACAAAATAGTGCGACGCGCAAAATAGCGCGAGTGTCAACTGCACAAAACTGTGCGACGCGCAAAATAGGGCGAGTGATAAACCGCACAAAACAGTGTGACGCGCAAAATAGCGCGAGTGTCAACTGCAGAAAACTGTGCGACGCGCAAAATAGCGCGAGTGTCAACTGCACAAAACAGTGCCACGCGCAAAATAGCACGAGTGTGAACTGCACAAAACAGTGCGACGTGCAAAATAGCGCGAGTGATAAACTGCACAAAACAGTGCGACCCACAAAATAGCGCGAGTGATAAACTGCACAAAACACTGCGACGCGCAAAATTGCGCGAGTGATAAACTGCACAAAACAGTGCGACGCGCAAAATAGCGCGACGGTGAACTGCACAAAATAGTGCGACGCGCAAAATAGCGCGAGTAATAAACTGCACAAAACAGTGGGACGCCCAAAATAGCGCGAGTGTGAACTGCACAAAACAGTGCGACGCGCAAAATAGCGCGAGTGTGAACTGCACAAAACAGTGCGACGCGCAAAATAGCGCGAGTAATAAACTGCACAAAACAGTGGGACGCCCAAAATAGCGGGAGTGATAAACTGCACAAAACAATGCGACGCGCAAAATAGCGCGAGTGATAAACTGCACAAAACAGTGCGACGCGCAAAATAGCGCGAGTGTCAGCTGGACAAAACTGTGCGACGCGCAAAATTGCGCGAGTGATAAACTGCACAAAACAGTGCGACGCGCAAAATAGCGCGAGTAATAAACTGCACAAAACAGTGCGACGCGCAAAATAGCGCGAGTGATAAACTGCACAAAACAGTGCGACGCGCAAAATAGCGCGAGTGTCAACTGCACAAAACTGTGCGACGCGCAAAATAGGGCGAGTGATAAACCGCACAAAACAGTGCGAGGCGCAAAATAGTGCGAGTGTCAACTGCACAAAACAGTGCCACGCGCAAAATAGCACAAGTGTGAACTGCACAAAACAGTGCGACGTGCAAAATAGCGCGAGTGATAAACTGCACAAAACAGTGCGACCCACAAAATAGCGCGAGTGATAAACTGCACAAAACACTACGACGCGCAAAATAGCGCGAGTGATAAACTGCACAAAACAGTGCGACGCGGAAAATAGCGCGAGTGTGAACTGCACAAAACAGTGCGACGCGCAAAATAGTGCGAGTGTGAACTGCACAAAACTGTGCCACGCGCAAAATAGGGCGAGTGATAAACCGCACAAAACAGTGTGACGCGCAAAATAGCGCGAGTGTCAACTGCAGAAAACTGTGCGACGCGCAAAGTAGCACGAGTGATAAACTGCACAAAACAGTGCGACGCGCAAAATAGCGCGAGTGTCAACTGCAGAAAACTGTAGACGCGCAAAATAGCGCGAGTGTCAACTGCACAAAACAGTGCCACGCGCAAAATAGCACGAGTGTGAACTGCACAAAACAGTGCGACGTGCAAAATAGCGCGAGTGATAAACTGCACAAAACAGTGCGACCCACAAAATAGCGCGAGTGATAAACTGCACAAAACACTGCGACGCGCAAAATTGCGCGAGTGATAAACTGCACAAAACAGTGCGACGCGCAAAATAGCGCGAGGGTGAACTGCACAAAATAGTGCGACGCGCAAAATAGCGCGAGTAATAAACTGCACAAAACAGTGGGACGCCCAAAATAGCGCGAGTGTGAACTGCACAAAACAGTGCGACGCGCAAAATAGCGCGAGTGTGAACTGCACAAAACAGTGCGACGCGCAAAATAGCGCGAGTAATAAACTGCACAAAACAGTGGGACGCCCAAAATAGCGGGAGTGATAAACTGCACAAAACAATGCGACGCGCAAAATAGCGCGAGTGATAAACTGCACAAAACAGTGCGACGCGCAAAATAGCGCGAGTGTCAGCTGGACAAAACTGTGCGACGCGCAAAATTGCGCGAGTGATAAACTGCACAAAACAGTGCGACGCGCAAAATAGCGCGAGTAATAAACTGCACAAAACAGTGCGACGCGCAAAATAGCGCGAGTGATAAACTGCACAAAACAGTGCGACGCGCAAAATAGCGCGAGTGTCAACTGCACAAAACTGTGCGACGCGCAAAATAGGGCGAGTGATAAACCGCACAAAACAGTGCGACGCGCAAAATAGTGCGAGTGTCAACTGCACAAAACAGTGCCACGCGCAAAATAGCACAAGTGTGAACTGCACAAAACAGTGCGACGTGCAAAATAGCGCGAGTGATAAACTGCACAAAACAGTGCGACCCACAAAATAGCGCGAGTGTCAACTGCACAAAACTGTGCGACGCGCAAAATAGCGCAAGTGATAAACCGCACAAAATAGTGCGACGCGCAAAATAGCGCGAGTGTCAACTGCACAAAACTGTGCGACGCGCAAAATAGGGCGAGTGATAAACCGCACAAAACAGTGTGACGCGCAAAATAGCGCGAGTGTCAACTGTAGAAAACTGTGCGACGTGCAAAATAGCGCGAGTGTCAACTGCACAAAACAGTGCCACGCGCAAAATAGCACGAGTGTGAACTGCACAAAACAGTGCGACGTGCAAAATAGCGCGAGTGATAAACTGCACAAAACAGTGCGACCCACAAAATAGCGCGAGTGATAAACTGCACAAAACACTGCGACGCGCAAAATTGCGCGAGTGATAAACTGCACAAAACAGTGCGACGCGCAAAATAGCGCGAGGGTGAACTGCACAAAATAGTGCGACGCGCAAAATAGCGCGAGTAATAAACTGCACAAAACAGTGGGACGCCCAAAATAGCGCGAGTGTGAACTGCACAAAACAGTGCGACGCGCAAAATAGCGCGAGTGTGAACTGCACAAAACAGTGCGACGCGCAAAATAGCGCGAGTAATAAACTGCACAAAACAGTGGGACGCCCAAAATAGCGGGAGTGATAAACTGCACAAAACAATGCGACGCGCAAAATAGCGCGAGTGATAAACTGCACAAAACAGTGCGACGCGCAAAATAGCGCGAGTGTCAGCTGGACAAAACTGTGCGACGCGCAAAATTGCGCGAGTGATAAACTGCACAAAACAGTGCGACGCGCAAAATAGCGCGAGTAATAAACTGCACAAAACAGTGCGACGCGCAAAATAGCGCGAGTGATAAACTGCACAAAACAGTGCGACGCGCAAAATAGCGCGAGTGTCAACTGCACAAAACTGTGCGACGCGCAAAATAGGGCGAGTGATAAACCGCACAAAACAGTGCGACGCGCAAAATAGTGCGAGTGTCAACTGCACAAAACAGTGCCACGCGCAAAATAGCACAAGTGTGAACTGCACAAAACAGTGCGACGTGCAAAATAGCGCGAGTGATAAACTGCACAAAACAGTGCGACCCACAAAATAGCGCGAGTGATAAACTGCACAAAACACTACGACGCGCAAAATAGCGCGAGTGATAAACTGCACAAAACAGTGCGACGCGGAAAATAGCGCGAGTGTGAACTGCACAAAACAGTGCGACGCACAAAATAGTGCGAGTGTGAACTGCACAAAACTGTGCCACGCGCAAAATAGGGCGAGTGATAAACCGCACAAAACAGTGTGACGCGCAAAATAGCGCGAGTGTCAACTGCAGAAAACTGTGCGACGCGCAAAGTAGCACGAGTGATAAACTGCACAAAACAGTGCGACGCGCAAAATAGCGCGAGTGTCAACTGCACAAAACTGTGCGACGCGCAAAATAGGGCGAGTGATAAACCGCACAAAACAGTGCGACGCGCAAAATAGTGCGAGTGTCAACTGCACAAAACAGTGCCACGCGCAAAATAGCACAAGTGTGAACTGCACAAAACAGTGCGACGTGCAAAATAGCGCGAGTGATAAACTGCACAAAACAGTGCGACCCACAAAATAGCGCGAGTGTCAACTGCACAAAACTGTGCGACGCGCAAAATAGCGCAAGTGATAAACCGCACAAAATAGTGCGACGCGCAAAATAGCGCGAGTGTCAACTGCACAAAACTGTGCGACGCGCAAAATAGGGCGAGTGATAAACCGCACAAAACAGTGTGACGCGCAAAATAGCGCGAGTGTCAACTGTAGAAAACTGTGCGACGCGCAAAATAGCGCGAGTGTCAACTGCACAAAACAGTGCCACGCGCAAAATAGCACGAGTGTGAACTGCACAAAACAGTGCGACGTGCAAAATAGCGCGAGTGATAAACTGCACAAAACAGTGCGACCCACAAAATAGCGCGAGTGATAAACTGCACAAAACACTGCGACGCGCAAAATTGCGCGAGTGATAAACTGCACAAAACAGTGCGACGCGCAAAATAGCGCGAGGGTGAACTGCACAAAATAGTGCGACGCGCAAAATAGCGCGAGTAATAAACTGCACAAAACAGTGGGACGCCCAAAATAGCGCGAGTGTGAACTGCACAAAACAGTGCGACGCGCAAAATAGCGCGAGTGTGAACTGCACAAAACAGTGCGACGCGCAAAATAGCGCGAGTAATAAACTGCACAAAACAGTGGGACGCCCAAAATAGCGGGAGTGATAAACTGCACAAAACAATGCGACGCGCAAAATAGCGCGAGTGATAAACTGCACAAAACAGTGCGACGCGCAAAATAGCGCGAGTGTCAGCTGGACAAAACTGTGCGACGCGCAAAATTGAGCGAGTGATAAACTGCACAAAACAGTGCGACGCGCAAAATAGCGCGAGTAATAAATTGCACAAAACAGTGCGACGCGCAAAATAGCGCGAGTGATAAACTGCACAAAACAGCGCGACGCGCAAAATAGCGCGAGTGTCAACTGCACAAAACTGTGCGACGCGCAAAATAGGGCGAGTGATAAACCGCACAAAACAGTGCGACGCGCAAAATAGTGCGAGTGTCAACTGCACAAAACAGTGCCACGCGCAAAATAGCACAAGTGTGAACTGCACAAAACAGTGCGACGTGCAAAATAGCGCGAGTGATAAACTGCACAAAACAGTGCGACCCACAAAATAGCGCGAGTGATAAACTGCACAAAACACTACGACGCGCAAAATAGCGCGAGTGATAAACTGCACAAAACAGTGCGACGCGGAAAATAGCGCGAGTGTGAACTGCACAAAACAGTGCGACGCACAAAATAGTGCGAGTGTGAACTGCACAAAACTGTGCCACGCGCAAAATAGGGCGAGTGATAAACCGCACAAAACAGTGTGACGCGCAAAATAGCGCGAGTGTCAACTGCAGAAAACTGTGCGACGCGCAAAGTAGCACGAGTGATAAACTGCACAAAACAGTGCGACGCGCAAAATAGCGCGAGTGTCAACTGCAGAAAACTGTGCGACGCGCAAAATAGCGCGAGTGTCAACTGCACAAAACAGTGCCACGTGCAAAATAGCACGAGTGTGAACTGCACAAAACAGTGCGACGTGCAAAATAGCGCGAGTGATAAACTGCACAAAACAGTGCGACCCACAAAATAGCGCGAGTGATAAACTGCACAAAACAGTGCGACGCGCAAAATAGCGCGAGTGTCAACTGCACAAAACTGTGCGACGCGCAAAATAGGGCGAGTGATAAACCGCACAAAACAGTGCGACGCGCAAAATAGTGCGAGTGTCAACTGCACAAAACAGTGCCACGCGCAAAATAGCACAAGTGTGAACTGCACAAAACAGTGCGACGTGCAAAATAGCGCGAGTGATAAACTGCACAAAACAGTGCGACCCACAAAATAGCGCGAGTGATAAACTGCACAAAACACTACGACGCGCAAAATAGCGCGAGTGATAAACTGCACAAAACAGTGCGACGCGGAAAATAGCGCGAGTGTGAACTGCACAAAACAGTGCGACGCACAAAATAGTGCGAGTGTGAACTGCACAAAACTGTGCCACGCGCAAAATAGGGCGAGTGATAAACCGCACAAAACAGTGTGACGCGCAAAATAGCGCGAGTGTCAACTGCAGAAAACTGTGCGACGCGCAAAGTAGCACGAGTGATAAACTGCACAAAACAGTGCGACGCGCAAAATAGCGCGAGTGTCAACTGCACAAAACTGTGCGACGCGCAAAATAGGGCGAGTGATAAACCGCACAAAACAGTGCGACGCGCAAAATAGTGCGAGTGTCAACTGCACAAAACAGTGCCACGCGCAAAATAGCACAAGTGTGAACTGCACAAAACAGTGCGACGTGCAAAATAGCGCGAGTGATAAACTGCACAAAACAGTGCGACCCACAAAATAGCGCGAGTGTCAACTGCACAAAACTGTGCGACGCGCAAAATAGCGCAAGTGATAAACCGCACAAAATAGTGCGACGCGCAAAATAGCGCGAGTGTCAACTGCACAAAACTGTGCGACGCGCAAAATAGGGCGAGTGATAAACCGCACAAAACAGTGTGACGCGCAAAATAGCGCGAGTGTCAACTGTAGAAAACTGTGCGACGCGCAAAATAGCGCGAGTGTCAACTGCACAAAACAGTGCCACGCGCAAAATAGCACGAGTGTGAACTGCACAAAACAGTGCGACGTGCAAAATAGCGCGAGTGATAAACTGCACAAAACAGTGCGACCCACAAAATAGCGCGAGTGATAAACTGCACAAAACACTGCGACGCGCAAAATTGCGCGAGTGATAAACTGCACAAAACAGTGCGACGCGCAAAATAGCGCGAGGGTGAACTGCACAAAATAGTGCGACGCGCAAAATAGCGCGAGTAATAAACTGCACAAAACAGTGGGACGCCCAAAATAGCGCGAGTGTGAACTGCACAAAACAGTGCGACGCGCAAAATAGCGCGAGTGTGAACTGCACAAAACAGTGCGACGCGCAAAATAGCGCGAGTAATAAACTGCACAAAACAGTGGGACGCCCAAAATAGCGGGAGTGATAAACTGCACAAAACAATGCGACGCGCAAAATAGCGCGAGTGATAAACTGCACAAAACAGTGCGACGCGCAAAATAGCGCGAGTGTCAGCTGGACAAAACTGTGCGACGCGCAAAATTGAGCGAGTGATAAACTGCACAAAACAGTGCGACGCGCAAAATAGCGCGAGTAATAAATTGCACAAAACAGTGCGACGCGCAAAATAGCGCGAGTGATAAACTGCACAAAACAGCGCGACGCGCAAAATAGCGCGAGTGTCAACTGCACAAAACTGTGCGACGCGCAAAATAGGGCGAGTGATAAACCGCACAAAACAGTGCGACGCGCAAAATAGTGCGAGTGTCAACTGCACAAAACAGTGCCACGCGCAAAATAGCACAAGTGTGAACTGCACAAAACAGTGCGACGTGCAAAATAGCGCGAGTGATAAACTGCACAAAACAGTGCGACCCACAAAATAGCGCGAGTGATAAACTGCACAAAACACTACGACGCGCAAAATAGCGCGAGTGATAAACTGCACAAAACAGTGCGACGCGGAAAATAGCGCGAGTGTGAACTGCACAAAACAGTGCGACGCACAAAATAGTGCGAGTGTGAACTGCACAAAACTGTGCCACGCGCAAAATAGGGCGAGTGATAAACCGCACAAAACAGTGTGACGCGCAAAATAGCGCGAGTGTCAACTGCAGAAAACTGTGCGACGCGCAAAGTAGCACGAGTGATAAACTGCACAAAACAGTGCGACACGCAAAATAGCGCGAGTGTCAACTGCAGAAAACTGTGCGACGCGCAAAATAGCGCGAGTGTCAACTGCACAAAACAGTGCCACGTGCAAAATAGCACGAGTGTGAACTGCACAAAACAGTGCGACGTGCAAAATAGCGCGAGTGATAAACTGCACAAAACAGTGCGACCCACAAAATAGCGCGAGTGATAAACTGCACAAAACACTGCGACGCGCAAAAATGCGCGAGTGATAAACTGCACAAAACAGTGCGACGCGCAAAATAGCGCGAGGGTGAACTGCACAAAACAGTGCGCCGCGCAAAATAGCGCGAGTAATAAACTGCACAAAACAGTGGGACGCCCAAAATAGCGCGAGTGTGAACTGCACAAAACAGTGTGACGCGCAAAATAGCGCGAGTGTGAACTGCACAAAACAGTGCGACGCGCAAAATAGCGCGAGTAATAAACTGCACAAAACAGTGGGACGCCCAAAATAGCGCGAGTGATAAACTGCACAAAACACTGCGACGCGCAAAATAGCGCGAGTGATAAACTGCACAAAACAGTGCGACGCGCAAAATAGCGCGAGTGTCAGCTGGACAAAACTGTGCGACGCGCAAAATTGCGCGAGTGATAAACTGCACAAAACAGTGCGACGCGCAAAATAGCGCGAGTAATAAACTGCACAAAACAGTGCGACGCGCAAAATAGCGCGAGTGATAAACTGCACAAAACAGTGCGACGCGCAAAATAGCGCGAGTGTCAACTGCACAAAACTGTGCGACGCGCAAAATAGGGCGAGTGATAAACCGCACAAAACAGTGCGACGCGCAAAATAGTGCGAGTGTCAACTGCACAAAACAGTGCCACGCGCAAAATAGCACAAGTGTGAACTGCACAAAACAGTGCGACGTGCAAAATAGCGCGAGTGATAAACTGCACAAAACAGTGCGACCCACAAAATAGCGCGAGTGTCAACTGCACAAAACTGTGCGACGCGCAAAATAGCGCAAGTGATAAACCGCACAAAATAGTGCGACGCGCAAATAGCGCGAGTGTCAACTGCACAAAACTGTGCGACGCGCAAAATAGGGCGAGTGATAAACCGCACAAAACAGTGTGACGCGCAAAATAGCGCGAGTGTCAACTGCAGAAAACTGTGCGACGCGCAAAATAGCGCGAGTGTCAACTGCACAAAACAGTGCCACGCGCAAAATAGCACGAGTGTGAACTGCACAAAACAGTGCGACGTGCAAAATAGCGCGAGTGATAAACTGCACAAAACAGTGCGACCCACAAAATAGCGCGAGTGATAAACTGCACAAAACACTGCGACGCGCAAAATTGCGCGAGTGATAAACTGCACAAAACAGTGCGACGCGCAAAATAGCGCGAGGGTGAACTGCACAAAATAGTGCGACGCGCAAAATAGCGCGAGTAATAAACTGCACAAAACAGTGGGACGCCCAAAATAGCGCGAGTGTGAACTGCACAAAACAGTGCGACGCGCAAAATAGCGCGAGTGTGAACTGCACAAAACAGTGCGACGCGCAAAATAGCGCGAGTAATAAACTGCACAAAACAGTGGGACGCCCAAAATAGCGGGAGTGATAAACTGCACAAAACAATGCGACGCGCAAAATAGCGCGAGTGATAAACTGCACAAAACAGTGCGACGCGCAAAATAGCGCGAGTGTCAGCTGGACAAAACTGTGCGACGCGCAAAATTGCGCGAGTGATAAACTAAACAAAACAGTGCGACGCGCAAAATAGCGCGAGTAATAAATTGCACAAAACAGTGCGACGCGCAAAATAGCGCGAGTGATAAACTGCACAAAACAGCGCGACGCGCAAAATAGCGCGAGTGTCAACTGCACAAAACTGTGCGACGCGCAAAATAGGGCGAGTGATAAACCGCACAAAACAGTGCGACGCGCAAAATAGTGCGAGTGTCAACTGCACAAAACAGTGCCACGCGCAAAATAGCACAAGTGTGAACTGCACAAAACAGTGCGACGTGCAAAATAGCGCGAGTGATAAACTGCACAAAACAGTGCGACCCACAAAATAGCGCGAGTGATAAACTGCACAAAACACTACGACGCGCAAAATAGCGCGAGTGATAAACTGCACAAAACAGTGCGACGCGGAAAATAGCGCGAGTGTGAACTGCACAAAACAGTGCGACGCACAAAATAGTGCGAGTGTGAACTGCACAAAACTGTGCCACGCGCAAAATAGGGCGAGTGATAAACCGCACAAAACAGTGTGACGCGCAAAATAGCGCGAGTGTCAACTGCAGAAAACTGTGCGACGCGCAAAGTAGCACGAGTGATAAACTGCACAAAACAGTGCGACGCGCAAAATAGCGCGAGTGTCAACTGCAGAAAACTGTGCGACGCGCAAAATAGCGCGAGTGTCAACTGCACAAAACAGTGCCACGTGCAAAATAGCACGAGTGTGAACTGCACAAAACAGTGCGACGTGCAAAATAGCGCGAGTGATAAACTGCACAAAACAGTGCGACCCACAAAATAGCGCGAGTGATAAACTGCACAAAACACTGCGACGCGCAAAAATGCGCGAGTGATAAACTGCACAAAACAGTGCGACGCGCAAAATAGCGCGAGGGTGAACTGCACAAAACAGTGCGCCGCGCAAAATAGCGCGAGTAATAAACTGCACAAAACAGTGGGACGCCCAAAATAGCGCGAGTGTGAACTGCACAAAACAGTGTGACGCGCAAAATAGCGCGAGTGTGAACTGCACAAAACAGTGCGACGCGCAAAATAGCGCGAGTAATAAACTGCACAAAACAGTGGGACGCCCAAAATAGCGCGAGTGATAAACTGCACAAAACACTGCGACGCGCAAAATAGCGCGAGTGATAAACTGCACAAAACAGTGCGACGCGCAAAATAGCGCGAGTGTCAGCTGGACAAAACTGTGCGACGCGCAAAATTGCGCGAGTGATAAACTGCACAAAACAGTGCGACGCGCAAAATAGCGCGAGTAATAAACTGCACAAAACAGTGCGACGCGCAAAATAGCGCGAGTGATAAACTGCACAAAACAGTGCGACGCGCAAAATAGCGCGAGTGTCAACTGCACAAAACTGTGCGACGCGCAAAATAGGGCGAGTGATAAACCGCACAAAACAGTGCGACGCGCAAAATAGTGCGAGTGTCAACTGCACAAAACAGTGCCACGCGCAAAATAGCACAAGTGTGAACTGCACAAAACAGTGCGACGTGCAAAATAGCGCGAGTGATAAACTGCACAAAACAGTGCGACCCACAAAATAGCGCGAGTGTCAACTGCACAAAACTGTGCGACGCGCAAAGTAGCGCAAGTGATAAACCGCACAAAATAGTGCGACGCGCAAAATAGCGCGAGTGTCAACTGCACAAAACTGTGCGACGCGCAAATAGGGCGAGTGATAAACCGCACAAAACAGTGTGACGCGCAAAATAGCGCGAGTGTCAACTGCAGAAAACTGTGCGACGCGCAAAATAGCGCGAGTGTCAACTGCACAAAACAGTGCCACGCGCAAAATAGCACGAGTGTGAACTGCACAAAACAGTGCGACGTGCAAAATAGCGCGAGTGATAAACTGCACAAAACAGTGCGACCCACAAAATAGCGCGAGTGATAAACTGCACAAAACACTGCGACGCGCAAAATTGCGCGAGTGATAAACTGCACAAAACAGTGCGACGCGCAAAATAGCGCGAGGGTGAACTGCACAAAATAGTGCGACGCGCAAAATAGCGCGAGTAATAAACTGCACAAAACAGTGGGACGCCCAAAATAGCGCGAGTGTGAACTGCACAAAACAGTGCGACGCGCAAAATAGCGCGAGTGTGAACTGCACAAAACAGTGCGACGCGCAAAATAGCGCGAGTAATAAACTGCACAAAACAGTGGGACGCCCAAAATAGCGGGAGTGATAAACTGCACAAAACAATGCGACGCGCAAAATAGCGCGAGTGATAAACTGCACAAAACAGTGCGACGCGCAAAATAGCGCGAGTGTCAGCTGGACAAAACTGTGCGACGCGCAAAATTGCGCGAGTGATAAACTAAACAAAACAGTGCGACGCGCAAATAGCGCGAGTAATAAATTGCACAAAACAGTGCGACGCGCAAAATAGCGCGAGTGATAAACTGCACAAAACAGCGCGACGCGCAAAATAGCGCGAGTGTCAACTGCACAAAACTGTGCGACGCGCAAAATAGGGCGAGTGATAAACCGCACAAAACAGTGCGACGCGCAAAATAGTGCGAGTGTCAACTGCACAAAACAGTGCCACGCGCAAAATAGCACAAGTGTGAACTGCACAAAACAGTGCGACGTGCAAAATAGCGCGAGTGATAAACTGCACAAAACAGTGCGACCCACAAAATAGCGCGAGTGATAAACTGCACAAAACACTACGACGCGCAAAATAGCGCGAGTGATAAACTGCACAAAACAGTGCGACGCGGAAAATAGCGCGAGTGTGAACTGCACAAAACAGTGCGACGCACAAAATAGTGCGAGTGTGAACTGCACAAAACTGTGCCACGCGCAAAATAGGGCGAGTGATAAACCGCACAAAACAGTGTGACGCGCAAAATAGCGCGAGTGTCAACTGCAGAAAACTGTGCGACGCGCAAAGTAGCACGAGTGATAAACTGCACAAAACAGTGCGACGCGCAAAATAGCGCGAGTGTCAACTGCAGAAAACTGTGCGACGCGCAAAATAGCGCGAGTGTCAACTGCACAAAACAGTGCCACGTGCAAAATAGCACGAGTGTGAACTGCACAAAACAGTGCGACGTGCAAAATAGCGCGAGTGATAAACTGCACAAAACAGTGCGACCCACAAAATAGCGCGAGTGATAAACTGCACAAAACACTGCGACGCGCAAAAATGCGCGAGTGATAAACTGCACAAAACAGTGCGACGCGCAAAATAGCGCGAGGGTGAACTGCACAAAACAGTGCGCCGCGCAAAATAGCGCGAGTAATAAACTGCACAAAACAGTGGGACGCCCAAAATAGCGCGAGTGTGAACTGCACAAAACAGTGTGACGCGCAAAATAGCGCGAGTGTGAACTGCACAAAACAGTGCGACGCGCAAAATAGCGCGAGTAATAAACTGCACAAAACAGTGGGACGCCCAAAATAGCGCGAGTGATAAACTGCACAAAACACTGCGACGCGCAAAATAGCGCGAGTGATAAACTGCACAAAACAGTGCGACGCGCAAAATAGCGCGAGTGTCAGCTGGACAAAACTGTGCGACGCGCAAAATTGCGCGAGTGATAAACTGCACAAAACAGTGCGACGCGCAAAATAGCGCGAGTAATAAACTGCACAAAACAGTGCGACGCGCAAAATAGCGCGAGTGATAAACTGCACAAAACAGTGCGACGCGCAAAATAGCGCGAGTGTCAACTGCACAAAACTGTGCGACGCGCAAAATAGGGCGAGTGATAAACCGCACAAAACAGTGCGACGCGCAAAATAGTGCGAGTGTCAACTGCACAAAACAGTGCCACGCGCAAAATAGCACAAGTGTGAACTGCACAAAACAGTGCGACGTGCAAAATAGCGCGAGTGATAAACTGCACAAAACAGTGCGACCCACAAAATAGCGCGAGTGTCAACTGCACAAAACTGTGCGACGCGCAAAGTAGCGCAAGTGATAAACCGCACAAAATAGTGCGACGCGCAAAATAGCGCGAGTGTCAACTGCACAAAACTGTGCGACGCGCAAAATAGGGCGAGTGATAAACCGCACAAAACAGTGTGACGCGCAAAATAGCGCGAGTGTCAACTGCAGAAAACTGTGCGACGCGCAAAATAGCGCGAGTGTCAACTGCACAAAACAGTGCCACGCGCAAAATAGCACGAGTGTGAACTGCACAAAACAGTGCGACGTGCAAAATAGCGCGAGTGATAAACTGCACAAAACAGTGCGACCCACAAAATAGCGCGAGTGATAAACTGCACAAAACACTGCGACGCGCAAAATTGCGCGAGTGATAAACTGCACAAAACAGTGCGACGCGCAAAATAGCGCGAGGGTGAACTGCACAAAATAGTGCGACGCGCAAAATAGCGCGAGTAATAAACTGCACAAAACAGTGGGACGCCCAAAATAGCGCGAGTGTGAACTGCACAAAACAGTGCGACGCGCAAAATAGCGCGAGTGTGAACTGCACAAAACAGTGCGACGCGCAAAATAGCGCGAGTAATAAATTGCACAAAACAGTGGGACGCCCAAAATAGCGGGAGTGATAAACTGCACAAAACAATGCGACGCGCAAAATAGCGCGAGTGATAAACTGCACAAAACAGTGCGACGCGCAAAATAGCGCGAGTGTCAGCTGGACAAAACTGTGCGACGCGCAAAATTGCGCGAGTGATAAACTGCACAAAACAGTGCGACGCGCAAAATAGCGCGAGTAATAAACTGCACAAAACAGTGCGACGCGCAAAATAGCGCGAGTGATAAACTGCACAAAACAGTGCGACGCGCAAAATAGCGCGAGTGTCAACTGCACAAAACTGTGCGACGCGCAAAATAGGGCGAGTGATAAACCGCACAAAACAGTGCGACGCGCAAAATAGTGCGAGTGTCAACTGCACAAAACAGTGCCACGCGCAAAATAGCACAAGTGTGAACTGCACAAAACAGTGCGACGTGCAAAATAGCGCGAGTGATAAACTGCACAAAACAGTGCGACCCACAAAATAGCGCGAGTGTCAACTGCACAAAACTGTGCGACGCGCAAAATAGCGCAAGTGATAAACCGCACAAAATAGTGCGACGCGCAAAATAGCGCGAGTGTCAACTGCACAAAACTGTGCGACGCGCAAAATAGGGCGAGTGATAAACCGCACAAAACAGTGTGACGCGCAAAATAGCGCGAGTGTCAACTGCAGAAAACTGTGCGACGCGCAAAATAGCGCGAGTGTCAACTGCACAAAACAGTGCCACGCGCAAAATAGCACGAGTGTGAACTGCACAAAACAGTGCGACGTGCAAAATAGCGCGAGTGATAAACTGCACAAAACAGTGCGACCCACAAAATAGCGCGAGTGATAAACTGCACAAAACACTGCGACGCGCAAAATTGCGCGAGTGATAAACTGCACAAAACAGTGCGACGCGCAAAATAGCGCGACGGTGAACTGCACAAAATAGTGCGACGCGCAAAATAGCGCGAGTAATAAACTGCACAAAACAGTGGGACGCCCAAAATAGCGCGAGTGTGAACTGCACAAAACAGTGCGACGCGCAAAATAGCGCGAGTGTGAACTGCACAAAACAGTGCGACGCGCAAAATAGCGCGAGTAATAAACTGCACAAAACAGTGGGACGCCCAAAATAGCGGGAGTGATAAACTGCACAAAACAATGCGACGCGCAAAATAGCGCGAGTGATAAACTGCACAAAACAGTGCGACGCGCAAAATAGCGCGCGTGTCAGCTGGACAAAACTGTGCGACGCGCAAAATTGCGCGAGTGATAAACTGCACAAAACAGTGCGACGCGCAAAATAGCGCGAGTAATAAACTGCACAAAACAGTGCGACGCGCAAAATAGCGCGAGTGATAAACTGCACAAAACAGTGCGACGCGCAAAATAGCGCGAGTGTCAACTGCACAAAACTGTGCGACGCGCAAAATAGGGCGAGTGATAAACCGCACAAAACAGTGCGACGCGCAAAATAGTGCGAGTGTCAACTGCACAAAACAGTGCCACGCGCAAAATAGCACAAGTGTGAACTGCACAAAACAGTGCGACGTGCAAAATAGCGCGAGTGATAAACTGCACAAAACAGTGCGACCCACAAAATAGCGCGAGTGATAAACTGCACAAAACACTACGACGCGCAAAATAGCGCGAGTGATAAACTGCACAAAACAGTGCGACGCGGAAAATAGCGCGAGTGTGAACTGCACAAAACAGTGCGACGCGCAAAATAGTGCGAGTGTGAACTGCACAAAACTGTGCCACGCGCAAAATAGGGCGAGTGATAAACCGCACAAAACAGTGGGACGCGCAAAATAGCGCGAGTGTCAACTGCAGAAAACTGTGCGACGCGCAAAGTAGCACGAGTGATAAACTGCACAAAACAGTGCGACGCGCAAAATAGCGCGAGTGTCAACTGCAGAAAACTGTGCGACGCGCAAAATAGCGCGAGTGTCAACTGCACAAAACAGTGCCACGTGCAAAATAGCACGAGTGTGAACTGCACAAAACAGTGCGACGTGCAAAATAGCGCGAGTGATAAACTGCACAAAACAGTGCGACCCACAAAATAGCGCGAGTGATAAACTGCACAAAACACTGCGACGCGCAAAAATGCGCGAGTGATAAACTGCACAAAACAGTGCGACGCGCAAAATAGCGCGAGGGTGAACTGCACAAAACAGTGCGCCGCGCAAAATAGCGCGAGTAATAAACTGCACAAAACAGTGCGACGCGCAAAATAGCGCGAGTGTCAACTGCAGAAAACTGTAGACGCGCAAAATAGCGCGAGTGTCAACTGCACAAAACAGTGCCACGCGCAAAATAGCACGAGTGTGAACTGCACAAAACAGTGCGACGTGCAAAATAGCGCGAGTGATAAACTGCACAAAACAGTGCGACCCACAAAATAGCGCGAGTGATAAACTGCACAAAACACTGCGACGCGCAAAATTGCGCGAGTGATAAACTGCACAAAACAGTGCGACGCGCAAAATAGCGCGAGGGTGAACTGCACAAACTAGTGCGACGCGCAAAATAGCGCGAGTAATAAACTGCACAAAACAGTGGGACGCCCAAAATAGCGCGAGTGTGAACTGCACAAAACAGTGCGACGCGCAAAATAGCGCGAGTGTGAACTGCACAAAACAGTGCGACGCGCAAAATAGCGCGAGTAATAAACTGCACAAAACAGTGGGACGCCCAAAATAGCGGGAGTGATAAACTGCACAAAACAATGCGACGCGCAAAATAGCGCGAGTGATAAACTGCACAAAACAGTGCGACGCGCAAAATAGCGCGAGTGTCAGCTGGACAAAACTGTGCGACGCGCAAAATTGCGCGAGTGATAAACTGCACAAAACAGTGCGACGCGCAAAATAGCGCGAGTAATAAACTGCACAAAACAGTGCGACGCGCAAAATAGCGCGAGTGATAAACTGCACAAAACAGTGCGACGCGCAAAATAGCGCGAGTGTCAACTGCACAAAACAGTGCCACGCGCAAAATAGCACAAGTGTGAACTGCACAAAACAGTGCGACGTGCAAAATAGCGCGAGTGATAAACTGCACAAAACAGTGCGACCCACAAAATAGCGCGAGTGATAAACTGCACAAAACACTACGACGCGCAAAATAGCGCGAGTGATAAACTGCACAAAACAGTGCGACGCGGAAAATGGCGCGAGTGTGAACTGCACAAAACAGTGCGACGCGCAAAATAGTGCGAGTGTGAACTGCACAAAACTGTGCCACGCGCAAAATAGGGCGAGTGATAAACCGCACAAAACAGTGTGACGCGCAAAATAGCGCGAGTGTCAACTGCAGAAAACTGTGCGACGCGCAAAGTAGCACGAGTGATAAACTGCACAAAACAGTGCGACGCGCAAAATAGCGCGAGTGTCAACTGCAGAAAACTGTGCGACGCGCAAAATAGCGCGAGTGTCAACTGCACAAAACAGTGCCACGTGCAAAATAGCACGAGTGTGAACTGCACAAAACAGTGCGACGTGCAAAATAGCGCGAGTGATAAACTGCACAAAACAGTGCGACCCACAAAATAGCGCGAGTGATAAACTGCACAAAACAGTGCGACGCGCAAAAATGCGCGAGTGATAAACTGCACAAAACAGTGCGACGCGCAAAATAGCGCGAGGGTGAACTGCACAAAACAGTGCGACGCGCAAAATAGCGCGAGTAATAAACTGCACAAAACAGTGGGACGCCCAAAATAGCGCGAGTGTGAACTGCACAAAACAGTGTGACGCGCAAAATAGCGCGAGTGTGAACTGCACAAAACAGTGCGACGCGCAAAATAGCGCGAGTAATAAACTGCACAAAACAGTGGGACGCCCAAAATAGCGCGAGTGATAAACTGCACAAAACAATGCGACGCGCAAAATAGCGCGAGTGATAAACTGCACAAAACAGTGCGACGCGCAAAATAGCGCGAGTGTCAGCTGGACAAAACTGTGCGACGCGCAAAATTGCGCGAGTGATAAACTGCACAAAACAGTGCGACGCGCAAAATAGCGCGAGTAATAAACTGCACAAAACAGTGCGACGCGCAAAATAGCGCGAGTGATAAACTGCACAAAACAGTGCGACGCGCAAAATAGCGCGAGTGTCAACTGCACAAAACTGTGCGACGCGCAAAATAGGGCGAGTGATAAACCGCACAAAACAGTGCGACGCGCAAAATAGTGCGAGTGTCAACTGCACAAAACAGTGCCACGCGCAAAATAGCACAAGTGTGAACTGCACAAAACAGTGCGACGTGCAAAATAGCGCGAGTGATAAACTGCACAAAACAGTGCGACCCACAAAATAGCGCGAGTGATAAACTGCACAAAACACTGCGACGCGCAAAATAGCGCGAGTGATAGACTGCACAAAACAGTGCGACGCGCAAAATAGCGCGAGTGTGAACTGCACAAAACAGTGCGACGCGCAAAATAGCGCGAGTAATAAACTGCACAAAACAGTGTGACGCCCAAAAATAGCGCGAATGAGAAACTGCACAAAACAATGCGACGCGCAAAATAGCGCGAGTGATAAACTGCACAAAACAGTGCGACACGCAAAATAGCGTGAGTGTCAACTGGACAAAACTGTGCGACGCGCAAAATTGCGCGACTGATAAACTGCACAAAACAGTGCGACGCGCAAAATAGCGCGAGTAATAAACTGCACAAAACAGTGTGACGCCCAAAATAGCGCGAGTGATAAACTACACAAAAAATGCGACGCGCAAAATAGGGCGAGTGATAAACTGCACAAAACAGTGCGACGCGCAACATAGCGCGCGTGTCAGCTGCACAAAACTGTGCGACGCGCAAAATTGCGCGAGTGATAAACTGCACAAAACAGTGCGACGCGCAAAATAGCGCGAGTCATAAAGTGCACAAAACTGTGCGACGCGCAAAATTGCGCAAGTGATAAACTGCACAAAACAGTGCGACGCGCAAAATAGCGCGAGTGTCAACTGCACAAAACTGTGCGACGCGCAAAATAGCGCAAGTGATAAACCGCAGAAAATAGTGCGACGCGCAAAATAACGCGAGTGTCAACTGCACAAAACTGTGCGACGCGCAAAATAGGGCGAGTGATAAACCGCACAAAACAATGTGACGCGCAAAATAGCGCGAGTGTCAACTGCAGAAAACTGTGCGACGCGCAAAGTAGCACGAGTGATAAACTGCACAAAACAGTGCGACGCGCAAAATAGCGCGAGTGTCAACTGCAGAAAACTGTAGACGCGCAAAATAGCGCGAGTGTCAACTGCACAAAACAGTGCCACGCGCAAAATAGCACGAGTGTGAACTGCACAAAACAGTGCGACGTGCAAAATAGCGCGAGTGATAAACTGCACAAAACAGTGCGACCCACAAAATAGCGCGAGTGATAAACTGCACAAAACACTGCGACGCGCAAAATTGCGCGAGTGATAAACTGCACAAAACAGTGCGACGCGCAAAATAGCGCGAGGGTGAACTGCACAAAATAGTGCGACGCGCAAAATAGCGCGAGTAATAAACTGCACAAAACAGTGGGACGCCCAAAATAGCGCGAGTGTGAACTGCACAAAACAGTGCGACGCGCAAAATAGCGCGAGTGTGAACTGCACAAAACAGTGCGACGCGCAAAATAGCGCGAGTAATAAACTGCACAAAACAGTGGGACGCCCAAAATAGCGGGAGTGATAAACTGCACGAAACAATGCGACGCGCAAAATAGCGCGAGTGATAAACTGCACAAAACAGTGCGACGCGCAAAATAGCGCGAGTGTCAGCTGGACAAAACTGTGCGACGCGCAAAATTGCGCGAGTGATAAACTGCACAAAACAGTGCGACGCGCAAAATAGCGCGAGTAATAAACTGCACAAAACAGTGCGACGCGCAAAATAGCGCGAGTGATAAACTGCACAAAACAGTGCGACGCGCAAAATAGCGCGAGTGTCAACTGCACAAAACTGTGCGACGCGCAAAATACGGCGAGTGATAAACCGCACAAAACAGTGCGACGCGCAAAATAGTGCGAGTGTCAACTGCACAAAACAGTGCCACGCGCAAAATAGCACAAGTGTGAACTGCACAAAACAGTGCGACGTGCAAAATAGCGCGAGTGATAAACTGCACAAAACAGTGCGACCCACAAAATAGCGCGAGTGTCAACTGCACAAAACTGTGCGACGCGCAAAATAGCGCAAGTGATAAACCGCACAAAATAGTGCGACGCGCAAAATAGCGCGAGTGTCAACTGCACAAAACTGTGCGACGCGCAAAATAGGGCGAGTGATAAACCGCACAAAACAGTGTGACGCGCAAAATAGCGCGAGTGTCAACTGCAGAAAACTGTGCGACGCGCAAAATAGCGCGAGTGTCAACTGCACAAAACAGTGCCACGCGCAAAATAGCACGAGTGTGAACTGCACAAAACAGTGCGACGTGCAAAATAGCGCGAGTGATAAACTGCACAAAACAGTGCGACCCACAAAATAGCGCGAGTGATAAACTGCACAAAACACTGCGACGCGCAAAATTGCGCGAGTGATAAACTGCACAAAACAGTGCGACGCGCAAAATAGCGCGAGGGTGAACTGCACAAACTAGTGCGACGCGCAAAATAGCGCGAGTAATAAACTGCACAAAACAGTGGGACGCCCAAAATAGCGCGAGTGTGAACTGCACAAAACAGTGCGACGCGCAAAATAGCGCGAGTGTGAACTGCACAAAACAGTGCGACGCGCAAAATAGCGCGAGTAATAAACTGCACAAAACAGTGGGACGCCCAAAATAGCGGGAGTGATAAACTGCACAAAACAATGCGACGCGCAAAATAGCGCGAGTGATAAACTGCACAAAACACTACGACGCGCAAAATAGCGCGAGTGATAAACTGCACAAAACAGTGCGACGCGCAAAATAGGGCGAGTGATAAACCGCACAAAACAGTGCGACGCGCAAAATAGTGCGAGTGTCAACTGCACAAAACAGTGCCACGCGCAAAATAGCACAAGTGTGAACTGCACAAAACAGTGCGACGTGCAAAATAGCGCGAGTGATAAACTGCACAAAACAGTGCGACCCACAAAATAGCGCGAGTGATAAACTGCACAAAACACTACGACGCGCAAAATAGCGCGAGTGATAAACTGCACAAAACAGTGCGACGCGCAAAATAGCGCGAGTGTGAACTGCACAAAACAGTGCGACGCGCAAAATAGTGCGAGTGTGAACTGCACAAAACTGTGCCACGCGCAAAATAGGGCGAGTGATAAACCGCACAAAACAGTGTGACGCGCAAAATAGCGCGAGTGTCAACTGCAGAAAACTGTGCGACGCGCAAAGTAGCACGAGTGATAAACTGCACAAAACAGTGCGACGCGCAAAATAGCGCGAGTGTCAACTGCAGAAAACTGTGCGACGCGCAAAATAGCGCGAGTGTCAACTGCACAAAACAGTGCCACGTGCAAAATAGCACGAGTGTGAACTGCACAAAACAGTGCGACGTGCAAAATAGCGCGAGTGATAAACTGCACAAAACAGTGCGACCCACAAAATAGCGCGAGTGATAAACTGCACAAAACACTGCGACGCGCAAAATTGCGCGTGTGATAAACTGCACAAAACAGTGCGACGCGCAAAATAGCGCGAGGGTGAACTGCACAAAACAGTGCGACGCGCAAAATAGCGCGAGTAATAAACTGCACAAAACAGTGGGACGCCCAAAATAGCGCGAGTGTGAACTGCACAAAACAGTGTGACGCGCAACATAGCGCGAGTGTGAACTGCACAAAACAGTGCGACGCGCAAAATAGCGCGAGTAATAAACTGCACAAAACAGTGGGACGCCCAAAATAGCGCGAGTGATAAACTGCACAAAACAGTGCGACGCGCAAAATAGCGCGAGTGTCAGCTGGACAAAACTGTGCGACGCGCAAAATTGCGCGAGTGATAAACTGCACAAAACAGTGCGACGCGCAAAATAGCGCGAGTAATAAACTGCACAAAACAGTGCGACGCGCAAAATAGCGCGAGTGATAAACTGCACAAAACAGTGCGACGCGCAAAATAGCGCGAGTGTCAACTGCACAAAACTGTGCGACGCGCAAAATAGGGCGAGTGATAAACCGCACAAAACAGTGCGACGCGCAAAATAGTGCGAGTGTCAACTGCACAAAACAGTGCCACGCGCAAAATAGCACAAGTGTGAACTGCACAAAACAGTGCGACGTGCAAAATAGCGCCAGTGATAAACTGCACAAAACAGTGCGACCCACAAAATAGCGCGAGTGATAAACTGCACAAAACACTGCGACGCGCAAAATAGCGCGAGTGATAAACTGCACAAAACAGTGCGACGCGCAAAATAGCGCGAGTGTGAACTGCACAAAACAGTGCGACGCGCAAAATAGCGCGAGTAATAAACTGCACAAAACAGTGTGACGACCAAAAATAGCGCGAGTGATAAACTGCACAAAACAATGCGACGCGCAAAATAGCGCGAGTGATAAACTGCACAAAACAGTGCGACACGCAAAATAGCGTGAGTGTCAGCTGGACAAAACTGTGGGACGCGCAAAATTGCGC